>QVNW01001911.1:0-12771 GCA_014825475.1 Pseudomyrmex flavicornis
TATAAAAACGTCGGTTTACAGGTTTCTATTGTCGGTCTCCAGTACCCTCTTAACCGATCGTGAGAGAGTCATTTATTTTAATATCCTTAGCTGGGTCTTCACTTTATTACACACGTTGCGCTTTATTGAAGACGCAGCAAAAGTTGTTGGTATCATTAGATTATACTAATTTCTTGAATAGATTCGATGCAAAAAATTTTTAAACAGCTCCTCGTAAATTATACACCGCAACTAACGTAAAGTTTTAGGGTTTATTAAAAACAAATAATTAATAAATAGCTCTGGCTTGATGTATTATCAAAAACATACGTGTAGTACAAAACTCTGTAAATAGAAGTAGGTAGGTCATTTTCAAAGCGGTTAGGTAAAGCATCTACAATAATCTTTATCAAATGATTCACATAACGCTTTTTATAAGTTTTCATTTCCTTCTATTTTTATTTTTCTCTGTTAAAAATAAAATTCATGTGTCATCGAGAACACAATATAACTAGCAAGAGTATAGAATTATGTTTCTTATAATATCTCGTGTGTCGAGCTATAAATTCCGCTTAGAGTTTCAATTGATGCAAAAATTAAGTGAGAGATTATAGAAAAATTTTAAACGTTCTAATTACATTGAGAGATGATTCACTTATCAGAAAATTTGCACGCGAATTGGTTCGCGAAACGCGGAATATTTCGCAACAGTTGGCAAAAACAATAGAGACAGCAATATACAATTTTCAATGGTTGTCGAGATTGTGGTCCCGACTATATGCATGTTTTAGAAATGCGTTGTGACGTTATATTCTCTCGCTCTCCAGCATAAATTGCGATAGAACAAAACGCGCCGTATGAATAGCTCGAAGGAATTGCAGCCCATACCAAAAGACAGAAATCGTTCCTGCATTTCATGATTCATTCACTTTTGTAAATATGAGCAACAAATACTTCGTTGGTTTTCTTGCTGTAAAGCGCAATTCATCTCAAACAGTAACTTTTATTTTTCAACGATGTTTAATAGCAAAAGTATAGCACACATTGTTTTTTTCTAAAAAGATATATTAAAAGCAGCACGCAATCGACGCAGGAAACAATCGCAAAATCACAATCAGAATGCGATCTCGGCATCCGGCGCAAGAATAACACAAATTAATCTGAAAATGAATCACGAATTGGCGTTCCTTTCCGTGTTCTTTTAACTTTCCGTATTCACGAACGCGGAAAACCACCAACATACGTAACTCGACGTCGAAATGGCTCGGCTGCAGGGAAATCAAGAGAACATAGTGATTTATCTCTTCAGTGCGGATAGCTGTGCATTAGTATTTCGACAGAGCTGTTGTGTGATTCTTGGTTCTCCGCGGAGACTAAAACTTATGCGAATATCGCGCGCGCATCGCTGAATTATCGTTTCGCTTAAATTAGCACGCCGCGATCCGACGACGCGGCTTGTTGTCGATTCGCGTAAATGTTCGAAACTCTCGCAGAAATTTTTTTTTTTTTTTAACGACTGCGTGTGAAATTTGCATGGCTATTGATAGCGCAAGAGAAGCCTCGTAAGAGTTAATTCGCACGTCCTGCAAACGTGGCATAGGGAACGTTATCGGGAAAATACAATGTCGCGAGTGTCCGCTATTCACCGAAAATGGAAACACCAACAGAGGTACATTCGCGTGGAACTTTTTCCGCGAAAGAGAGCGGCTGGATAGTTTCGCATTCAGCGGCTCTGAATGAAAAAACAAGTCTCGTTTCCACCAACTCCAATCGAATTTTTTTTTTTTATTTTTTTATTTTACTAAGTTTTCCACTGCGCCGATACCGCGCGAGAGCGTGGGAAATATATAGTCGCGCGTGACATGTGCATGCACCGCCACATATTGTATATCGTCTATTCTGTCCTTTCTGAAATAGGCCTGTAACTCGCTTCAGTAGTTTCGTAAGCTGTTTGCGACGACCGCTAAAGCGCTTCGTGACATCGCTGTCTTGCATCGTCACCTTTAACTCGGAACAGCGAGCCTGTGTACAAGAAAAGTTATAAATTCTCCGCGCTTGCATTGACATTTACGTCGATACATTCGGATTTTGCAAAGTGGTTCGGTGATTGTAAAATTTTGGAATTTTTTTCCGAAATTAATATTAACTTGACGATGCGCAATCTTAATAATATTAAATTAGAAAGTTGTTAATAGATATATTGCAGGAATTATTGGTGACGGAGATAATGATTTGTTACACAAATGGATTGTCAAACAACTTGTCAAGATGCTGAATAAAAATAGATATAATAGAATATATTTGTACACGAGCTGTGTACATGTGCTCGCCGTGACGACTCAACCGAAACTCTGTGTGCTTATCGATCTGACTTTAGTCACCTGTCTTTGGAATAAAGGTGCAAACGTTTAATTCAAATTTTTTGGGCTTTCTCGTAACGCAAAATTTCTGTCTATCGCCTATATTACTTACATAAAGTTAGTCTCTTAACATTAAAAAAAAAAAGAAAAAAAAAATAAACTTTTTTATGGCAATCGTTTGCACATTGATTATTTTGTGTAACTAATATGTATCTATGAACAAAACTTTGTCAATAAACTGCAAGTTTTCTTTGTGATAAGTTTTTAAGTAATTGTTATATACATTTATATATACACAAATATACTTCGGTATTTTTTATGAATATATTTTTTAGTATTTCTTAGTTATGTATTTTATTTGCATTAGAATTATTTGCATTAAAGCCATGCAATAAAAAATTATCGTAATTTCTTTGCTTAGCATTTAATCGCAAACTGTACACGTCAGTTCGAATGTACAATTTACACGAAAGACAAATTCAGACCACGCGACAGCATTAAAGCATTGAGCATTTCCAAGCTACCGAACACGTATGGATGAAAACATTTGTGAAACACGCTCGACATTTTTGGTTCGCAATAAACTTGACGTTTCCACAACAACGATATTTCAAGCCAAGTGCTTAATTAATATATTACACACTTGAATGTTTTTGCTGTATTCGCAAAAACATTTACTGATTAGTTGCAAATTTTCTAAACAATTACGTAGTTTTTAAGTTAAGTTTAATAGATATTAATAACTAATCTGTTTTAGAGGAAATACTGACAAAAAGCTCGGTTTGTGCAAATAAAAATATCGATCTCAAAAATTGCTGAACGCTAGAAATAGAAGCGCAAGAGCAAATTTCCAAATAAGTTATTACAAATTTATTTTGTTTTTATTGTTTCAAAAATATCGGCTATTGATTTATTTTTAAAATACAGAATACTTATAATTTTTTATATACGTATAAGTACATAGATCTTTGCCTTAATAGAATTTTAATTAAATAGTATTTTACTATCATTATTCCCATTTCCCGAAAAGTTATTTCTATAAATGAAAGTGAATAGTTCTATATGCTCCATATATACTTTTTATTCATATAACTTCCACGTTACTTTTGTAGTTGCGCCTTAAGAAAGTGTTATAATTAAAACGTGGCCTCAAAATTTCTGCTTATAGTTCGATCGTCTTTTCGTTTTTGTAAGTCGCACATTCCAGTATTTATATATGTGGCTTAAAAAAACGGAAATAATTTAGTCTTTTCCCTTAAAAGTCATATGAAACAAACAGATGAAATGAAGAATTGCAGAAAAAAAGCATTATTATCGAGAGCGCGACAAAAAGAGCTGACCTATTATTTTTTTTTCTCACAATGAGTCATTGTTCTATCATACACCTATATGATAAAGAGGCTAGAGAGAATATTTGAAAAGTAGCATTAAATATTGTGCCTATATTTTTTCATGTATTTAAATCTTTCTTAAGTATAATTTGGTTTTGATTAAATATTTATCTGTGCTATGTGTGTTACAAAAGCAATCAAATACGTAAATTGTTAAGTGTTAGATAATGTTTTTCACAAAGAAACGTTTTTTTTCGGCGCTCCTAAAACGGGCGAGGCAACTGAAGGCTTCATCGAATTACGTAAGCACTTTCTGAAAGAGAAAGATTGCTCTCGGCTGACCAAGCATATGATTGTTTCACTTCTTGCGTTTAGTTGCACGTTTTTTTTTCACAGGAAATGTTCGAAAAAGTTGTCTTTAGCTGAATTTCATTTGGATTCGATATTAAAAACTATAAACATATAATATTGATTGAAAATTTTTACCATGTTATTGAACTAGCGTGTAAAATCAATAAAAATAACAAAAAATATTTTATATTATGGCGCAATAAACGAATAATAATCAGAAATTTTCAGAGATTTCTTATTATTTTTTTGCGATACATTGTTATTTAATTGTTTAACAAACTGCATTGTATTATACGTTACATATATCACTCTCTCGGCAGATAAAACATTACAATATTTCACAAATGATACTTTATTGTCGTGCTAATTGTAAGAAGAGAATTGATCTTGCAACTGCGTAGTCAATACACAAAAATTGTGTAAAATAGTACAGAAACAATATTACTTGCTGTCGTCGTTAAACATTTGACTAATTATCGATTCTATATTTGTTATTTACAAAAGTAGGACATTAACGATGCACTTAAAAATTTATTTGGATTGCCTGATAAGCATTAAATAAGTAATTAGATCGGGTCGGGGGGGGGGATTTTTATTCGTAAAAAATCTCGTACATTCTTCCTTTTAAACTATAGCTCAGCTGATGATTTTTGTTATTTTACGATTTTTTTATCTGACACACAATTAAACTGCAAAGTAATATCGAAACTTACTTAATGCAAACTTAATTTTTAATTTTTACTCAAGCATTACGCAAATTTCTTGAATTTTACATAAACTTGAATTCACAAAATTATTTGTTTGTGTGTGAAAATAGAGAAGTAACGGTTTGCGGATAATTCTATATCTATAATCTTTAAATTAGCGTCCGTGGAAAATAGGTTAGCGCAAAGTAAGAATGATAAAGATAGATAGTTACTTGGGCATTAATCATCTTAAACATTAACGTCTCGGAGAAACCTACGAGAGCTCCCTATTAATTACATTGTTTCAATATATTAATCGAAGACCAGGAGCGATAAATTGTTTTGGAATGGAAGCTGGAACAAATTGGAACGCGGCGGGAGGTTAATTTAAGCGTGTTTTAATCGACACGATTACACCGCCTCGCGCTCAGCGGGAAATGACGAGCGTTCTAATAAGAGATAACAAAGTAATTAACATCGATTAACGTCCGAACGACCTTATCGTATCTAATCTTATTCATCAGAGTCAACTATTATTCCGTCAGGTAACGCATTTTATGCAGTCCGACAAACGACAAGAAATTTCAGTCGTGGCGCCGAAACAGCTACAATTATGATTAGATTAAATTTTGTATCTTATTACGTATTGAGAAAAATCCGTGCGCGTTGCAAAACAAACAATCAATAAATATCCATGAAACAAATTACAGACAAAAATACTAATGTACAATAGATTTTGGAACAAATATAAGTAAACTTACAAGTTGTTAAAGAGATATACACCTTAAGAATTCAATTTGCGAACGTGTGTCAACCGATAGAGGAAGTACAACGCCGGAAACGCGAAAACAGTGAGTGTTTAAGTACGTTGTCACAGAAGGTCTCTACAGGGTAATGAAATTAAATTTTTAATTAAGTAATAATAAAGATTGCATATTTTTTTATAATCAAAACTTTTATGAAATTAATTTGTATCACACGTGCACACATATAAATATGTACATCTACAAGAATTTATCTTTTATTTATATTAGCTTTTATGCTGAGCACATTTCTTGTAACTTTGTTGTCTGTATATTTTACTGTTTTTTTACGTTATTTTCTTTATTTACTGTCACGCTTCTTGCTCTTCGTCGTCTCGTTTTATTCCCCCCCTTTTTTTTCTGTCTCTCTTCCTCTTTCAATTGTCCGATGAATTCCCACTGTCGACCGATCGATATGCAAGCACAAGAGAGCAAAAGAAGGAGTGCAGGAGAGAAAAGAGAAAAAAGAGAGAAGAGCGACGACGTGAAGACGCGAAGCAAGCAGTAGAATAGACAGCTACTGTACTTACAGATCGTTATCGAGGTTTTAGAAAATCTCCGGGATAATGAAGCGCGCGGGAAATCTTCTCTGTGGCAATAAGTAAGTGAGGAATATTACTTTTGGCTCATAACGACGGCCATTCATTTTCGCTGTAATACATTGTATTTACGTTGTGAATCTAATGTTTAATATTGCAGTTATATAACGAGCCCTGTATCAAAACAAACCTAAATCGAAAAAAACTTCGAAATGATTTATTTCAGTCGAATGGTTACTGCAGATGTTTTTGTCTTTAAGTCTGAACATGGACAAGAATTTAAAACAGAAAGAGAGAGAGAGAGAGAGAGAGAGAATGTTTGTCTTAAATCTAAAACGTAAATACGTGCTCATTATTAATAACATTTGAATAAATAATGCCAAGAATTCTTTTTTGATACGTTTATAAAATTAAACATTATGTACATCATATATGTTTCTAGTTCAGCTTTTATAAAGCTGATATATCTTTTTTACACAATTGCGTGTTCTAGAATTAAAGAAGATTAGTCTGCGTGGCAAGCAAAACCGATTTCACTCGAAGGAAAAGGTTTGCTTAGGGTAGAAACGACTCCTCTGGGATCAAAAATGTTTTTCCTTGAAATAGAAATGAGAATGCTCGGCAGTAGTAGTACATTTTTTGCTGGAAAAAAAATTATCGATTTTTGTTGAAATAAAATTAAAACAAAAATAAAGTTCTATCAACATAACATACTATAACATTAAAAATAAAAAATTATAGATAATGTTAAATTTAAGAAAAGTGAAACGTATACAATTTTGAAATAAAAAAATTTTTTCTTACGTAAGATCAAGCAATGAGAATACATTTTACGAGGAAAGAAAAACCGTTTTACAACATCAAGCATAAACAGTACATCGAAGCATTTTTTCTGGATTTTTAACTAAAAAAAAGCTGTGATGTTACTTTATATCATATTTCACAACGTTTTTGATAAAACATGTTTGATCGTACTTTGCTTTGAAAAAGGCTTTTATGTTTTGTTTATTAATAAAGGGTAAAGAGTTGCACAGAGAGAGTTTTTCGATTTTTAAAACTTTTTGAGTACATACTAACGTATACGTTAATTTTGTTTAAATATATTAATTTTCTTGAAATATACGCGTAATAAACAAGTTTGTTATATGAATAAAATCACTTTTGTTTTTCTTACCAATATCATCGTATCAATAAACTACGTAAAGGTAAAATTTTCAAATTTTAAATGAAAAGATAAAGTTGTTATCTCTTTATTTAGAATTTAGATATTTCGATTAATTCGAAAAACGGAAAAAATATTTTTCAGTATTTTAAAAAATCTGCAATCCCACCTTTGGGATTCGAAGAAAGTTGCGACAACTTGTCTGGGTTCTGACCAGGTGCACCTGCTTTTTCCCACTTTGGTACAAAAAGAATAGGAAATAGTTTGCTAACTCCTGAGGCAATGGCGTAACTGCTGGACCACGTAGACGGCTCGATAGATTCAATTTACTTTCGTCTCTCGTGCGAATAATATTCTTCCCAACCAAGTTTTTAAACTGATACAGCTTTGTGTTATACATACATGTGAGTTTTGTTTCGTTTCTTTTTAAATTTATTAATTTAATAGAAAGAGAGAGAGAGAGAGAGAGAGAGAGAGCGAGAGAGAAGGAGACTGAGGGAGTTGTATACATTTTGATTGTAATCGTTTCTGCGGTACTCACGTTTTACTAAAATAAAAGAGTATTACAAAAGACGTGAAATATAATTAGTAAAATTCAATTGTAAGTTTTCAGATCGTTTCTGTGAAACGAAAATTGCTTTTTGTTGATTCGTGTACATGTATTTGTACACATGTAGAACTCTGAATTATTTTACTTTAATATAACATATGGAAACGCGTAATGACAAATGAAAATGTGTAACGATAAAAAGTGTTTATTCCTTAGTTTAACTTTACTTTATTATTTATACCCACTCAATATGAGCGTATTTATAACTCGAGCCGACATGAAAAAAAAAAAAAAAATAAAAAAGAAAAAAGAAAACAAAAACCATGAGATTCAACGACATTCTCATTTATGAGCACAACTGCGGCACCGGTTTCGAACTTGGAGGTGTGATTTTATACTCGGTCATAAAGTTTTCAGACGTAGGATAGACTCAGGTGGTTTCCTTTTGATAGATGGAACAGTGAACAAGGCGGAGGAGAAATGAGCGAGTGAATAGGAGAAGTTCCCCATTGTTTTCGCATAGTATCGGCTATATCTTTCAGCGTCTGGAATTCCATGACCATAAGCTAATGAAATTACCGTACTATTTCCGTGACATATATGAGCTGTCAGCGCGCCACTTTTACAACCGTATATTCTAATTTTCTCAAGTATCTATATCGTATTTTACAAATACGGTACGGTATTATTTGTGCGACTGTACAGTACAATTCCAATTTTTCGGAGAACGCGTAAAGAATAAAAAAAAAAAAAATTCTCTCTTGTGTACGCAGGTGTTACTTTCCAAAATAAATATAACTGTGTTGTAAACTCTTATTCCGTATATTTTTTAAAAGCTGTAGAATAAACAAAAAATGTGTGACAAATATATGAACACAATCATCGAATGTAAACAACTAAATAACATGGAAATTTTACATAAAAATTTGCAAATGGAAACACCAATTCAACACAGTTTGATGATTAAACTTTGCAAATCATCCATACACGAGAATCGATTTTTTTATATTCCCGAAATCGTCGGTATTAAAACGCAAGCGAACATATTTCCCGGGGTTGTGTGAAACGTTAATTACCGCGAGCCGGGGACACGCGCTTAGCTCGATATCGCGCGGTTCCGATAATGCGCGTGATAATTCCAGTGGACTTTTGGGGCTCGTGTTATACTTTTTGATTTATCGCCGTGATTTAGTACGCGCGGTCTGGAACCCAACCATATAATATTTCGGTGAATATTGGCCACGAGTTATATCAAGATATTTAAGTCCACAAACTGCCTTTGCTACTCGCGCGCTAGCTAGAGCGCGCAGGAAGCCGAAGGTGTAAATCACGAATGATACGGGGTGTTACTCGTTGATGGAGAGGGTGCATGGCAGAGGATGTACATGTCCTCGAAACCTGCATACCGATACGCGTGATATATCGCTTATCCCGTATATGACGTTGTTTATGTGCCGCACACTACGCGCAGCGTGATTAGTGCAAAGCTTGTACGCGTCGTAGCGTTCGAGGAACACAAAAGATGATTCCCCCCGCAGAACGTCTCGGCCTTCTTTGTGAAATCTGAATATAGAAATGGTATTTAAAATGCGCGTTACTGTCAAATTGGTTTTTAAATTAGCTGTTCACATCTCGATCGTTGTACAAAAACAAAGTATGTGTATTGGGTTTGCCAATAAGTAATGTCGGAATTTTCGATAAAAAACAAGAATAATTTTTTTTAAATATAAAAAACTTTATTCAATGACATATTGACTATTTTGATCGATGACTTTTTGCCATCTTACAGGTAACTTCGTAATACCATCCTTCCAGAATTTCCCATTTTTTTCAACAAAAAATCTTGAAACATACATTGAAACATACATTCGCAGGCCTGCAAAATCCGACATTACTTATTGACTAACCCAATACATGTGTGGCACTCGTTTACAGTCATGATCAACAAAATAGAAAGAGGTTATAAAAACAACGCACAGTGTAACGAGAATGGATAAATATTCATATATACGCGTGCGTATACCGAGGCAATGAAGCGTGCAGAAAAAAGCCGATATTGCACAGCTTTTTCGTTCCGATTCAAGCCGATGGACGCGTCCATTTTCGAGTATGATAATAGGAGTAAAGATACGGTACGGTATGACCCACCATTAAACAAGTGTCATCGAGAGATGAAATTTCATTGATAATTCACGCGATCGCTATAAAAACGTCGTATATACATGGTTCGCTTTTGTTCTCACCGAATGTCTCCGCGAAAACCGCACGTCGCGCGCCGCTTCTTTGTCACTGTCGAACGCGAACATAACATAAATTATTCAGCGGTTCTCGCCGGTCGATGGTGGAAAAATGGCGTTATGAAAACGCAAAACGGTGTACGGTGCGCGATGTATATTCCGCTTATATCCAAGCCGGAGTATGCCAATTGGCAACGCGCCAAGTAGCGAAGTGTTTCGCAGCACTTAGAGACCGTCGCGAAATGCAACAGATGCCACTTGTTACGTTGCGTGCTATAACTGTTTGAATCGTTTTACGTTCGCCGCAAATAATTGAACACCACGGGCGGGGCGGCGTCTCTCTTTCGAGTTTTATAGAGGAAATATTATCCGGATGCATCACACGGTCAATAAGAATAAGCTGTTTTTCGAGTCTCAACTGGCGATTTATCGTCTCGTCATCACGCACGCGCTCCGTCGATTATGCGCGTGTATCGTTATCGTCGCTGGGAAATGCAAACGAATCGTTTGCCGTCACGCTCCAAGCTCGCTATTATAACGATGCGATTTTTCACATCGATGTGAAAGACATCTGCAAGTTATGCTTCACACTGCCGAAATTAAAAAATAGCGACCTCTAGCAGCGTGAAACGTGCTTTCGAAAGTTTGACGTATGAGACTTTTTATCAGATTAGAATTATAGATAAGACTCAGATAAGAATTATTAATTGACTAATTCTGTGATATGGCACGTTATATTTAATGAAAATAATTGGGATAACAATAATAATAAATACTGAAAGTAGATAAAACAAATTTTTTTTAATAAATTGTTTTTATTAAAGTAGTACTTGCACGAAATGATTTTCTTACAGATGTGCTAAAATTTTGAATACAAGTAAATTTAAGCTCTCTATGTTTTTATGCAATTAGAAACTTATAACCGTCTAGTTTTTGAGATAATTGTAATTAAAATGTGCAGTTTTAACACGTGATGCGTATACGCAACTCAAGTTAACGTCAGATTTTTAAGTGTAATCCATAAAATTCTTAAGATTGTTATAAAAAACGAGTATGATAAAGAACAGAAATATATAAATATTATAAAAAAAGTTTCAAAATTGTAGACCGTTTAATTTAGAAAATAATAATTAAACAAAGTACGTAATCTACAAGTTTTCTCTTTAATTAATTGCCCTTTATGTCTTAATTGAGGAGTCATTTTTATTGTTTACCGCATTTTTATTGTGTACCGCATAAATATGCACAATTACACAGCGCCAAAGTTTTAGGGTAACGCGACAGTGCCAAATCTTTATTATTTTAATATATGTCTATCATATACAAGAATCTTAGAGTGATATAGGTTAGGTTAAGTTATTTGGTTACATCCGCAACAAAAAGTTTCCAAAAGTTTTATTCCAGTAAGCCAAAATACATAATTGATTTACTTTTAAATTATTATTGAACACTGAGTTGATATATTTTATCAATAAGATGTTAATATATTAAACTTTAACGTTTGTAATATATTATAAATACATATTGTAACTTTTTTTTTTTAATAATAAGACTCAAACTTTTGGATGAGACTGTCGCGCAAGTACTGCCTTAAAGCGCATGTATACTCGAAAAAATATAAATTTGAGGACGCGGATCGATTAGATTTGGAAAGAGAGACGTTGATGTAAATTATTGCAAATTTATACTGTAAAGTCCCACGTTTATCAAGAGACTCTGGTTTTAAGAGGTTTCCATTATTTATCGCTGATGGCTTTTTGCGGTAACGTTACCAGAAGAGCGAGTACTGCTTGAAAAGTTTTCGATCAGCTGTATGTTATTAATTTTCTTCCCGTGGATTTCAAAACTTTCACGATCTGTTCTTCGATTTTTGCTGAAAGTTAGTTATTGTTGATTCGAAGTGTGCGCGCGGAGAGAGCTGCCTCCGAGCTACCGTTTCGACCTAATCGAAAATCGTTGAGACAATTTCTCGATAGAGTCTCGGATAAACGTTTATACATTTTTCACCGTCTATTCCTCCTCGGGCAGACGTGGAAATAAGGGTGCGCCGTCATCTCGCACCCATAAATAAAGCTTACACGTGTAACGACATTCGAGTTTTTGCGGGGTGGCCACCCGCACAATTCAAGTTTTACCTTGTCGACGTTCGTACGATCGACCGACATCGTCGTACCGACATTGCGACAAAGCCGAGAGAGATCGCTCGTTCCAAACGTCAAGTACTTTATATTTCCGCAAATGCACGTTCGTGTCACGCCGCGACGACGTTTTCTTCGCGAAGTAACCAAATAGACGCGATTGTACAACCGCAATAAAGTTGCAGTCATCTGCAAGATGGAAAATGTAATAAAGCGGATAAAAACTTGATGGAACGCGATGAAAACATTTATCGAACGTTATGTGCAAAACCTTGATCAATTTTTCGCGAAACTCTTGAAAAAAGGGGGCCTTTACGACGTTGTGAATATTATAGGGGGGAGATGAGAAATAAGATGGTTAGAAAGAGAACATTATGTCAGATTTTAAAGGGATGCAGTAACTACACCCAAATGCAGAGCTATCGGATTTTTGTCGATGTCAAGTTGAAAAGAAATGTCTGAAGAGAGACTTTTGCCGAGTCGCGCTCGTCAAAGGCCTCTGGAGGGGACTTTGTGCGGAATTGAACATGATAGTAGCGACAGCAGAAATCCTGATTTACGAAGCGACACAGTTCTTCGGGTGTATTCGCCGGAGGCATACATATGCATGTCTTTTTTCGCCAAAAAGGAAGTGC
>QVNW01001912.1:0-15203 GCA_014825475.1 Pseudomyrmex flavicornis
ACATGTCACGCATGCGCTTTACATCTAACTGAACAGTGATAAAGAGCAATAAAGACAGAATGAGCATTGTCTGCACCGTAGTGTTGGGATCCCGCTGAGAGCTCAACTAGCCATAAAAGAGTATTACATATATGGTGGCTACGTACTGTCTTTTCAATGAGAGAAAGGTACGCGAACCGACGCAAATTCGTCCGTTCTGCGCATCGCCTCTCTCCTCACTCTACAATCATTGGCTGTCAGCAAATGTTTCTCATCCCCTACTCTGCCCATTATTCCACCCATATGCGCAGACCACGGACCTTTCTGTCATTGAAAAGAGTATAGTTGCTAATGTGCACCATTGTGGACATTGCGCTGACTTTGGATCTGAACACAATAGAGAAAATATTAAGAATAAGAATTAGAAATAGAAGTTAAATGTAATATAACAATTTAAAAAAATAAAATTAACATATAAATATAGGAAATATGTCGTAGTTTCATAATATACAGTTTATATTTATATACACTTATATGGTATATTTTATTTTTTCGCATTGTGCATTACATTTAACTTCTGTTTTTAATTCCTGTTCTTAATATTTTCTTTATTGTGCTCAGGCCCTTGAACCTGGTTTATGTGAGCAATAACCGTTAACTTATGCCGGAACCGGTAAAGTTCAACTATAGGATTTCAATGCTTGTATTTATACAAGCATTGAAAATTTCCAAATGTGTATAAACAGAAGTAGTGAAATCCTATAGTTGAACTTTATTGGTTCCGGCATAAGTTAACGGTTATTGCCCGCATAAACAAGGCCTTATGCATTATGCATTATGCAAAAGTCTGTATTTTGGCCTTTCAATTTGAGAAGAGAAACGAAAACTCGTTCGTTTTGCGCACCTCTCCTTATACTAGAAGTTTCTTCATTTCACATCCATTGGCTGTCAGCAAGAGTCCCGATAATCTCGCAACACTATCCTTGTTTTACCCGCTTATCTTCTGCTATGCACAGTAAAATTCTCTTCTCAAATTTGCAGTATAGTGAGTGTACGAACATTCAGAAAATTCACTAATCTACTGTTTTCAGTGAGAAAAAGGTCTGCGGAGCAGACGAAAATTTGTTATTTCACGCATATCCCCTGTCAGAAAGCCCTATCACTCCACTATTCGTAGAGCTTCCAGCGAGTGGCGCGGGTAGAGAGATGATTATCGCTATCCTGATAAAAGATATGCGCGAAATAAACGAATTTCTACTCCGTAGATCTTTTTCTGAAAATACAGTATAACTCCATTAGCGCTATCATTGTGATATAAAAGATGATTTGATTGGTTCTTGAATAGGTGCTTTTAGATTATTTAATACATTTTTTTCAAAGTTATAAATACTTTTTTTTCAAAGGCTACTATTGAACAACTAATCTGATCTTTTGACAAGTATAATAAAAATATTCGCAAAATATTTGATTTTTAATTGGTTGTCGACTAGAGAATAATATCACACAAGCTTTTATCATTATTAGAATATATACGTCACTTTTTCAAAAGATAAATAAATACAATACAATGTTATATTTAAAAGACAAATAATTAGATATAGCACGAAATATTTATCAAATTATTATCAATGTTACAAAAACTTAATTACGATATAATGAAGTTAAAGTTTCCAAGTTTTTTTATTGCTTGATAAAAAAACAACACTGCAATATCTTTTTTCTAATATAAAATATTTGAAGAAAAAAATTTTCAAAAACACAAGACTTTTTTTCGTAACAAAAAATTATTATTTCAAAATAATATGGTATTATATCTATAAGAAAATAAGAAAGAAGAAAATGTAAGAAAGAGAAAGAAAGAAAGAAAGAAGGGAGGAGAGAGAGAGAGAGAAATAGAATATCGAGATTTATCCCGACAAAGTTCCAACGGTATTTAAACCAAGGGATGTTCGGTAGATTCCATTCGCTAAAGTGCAATGACCGATGAGACTTTAAGAGTTTAGATTTAACAAAAGTTATATATATATTATATGTATATATAAATACAATTATTTATTTGCATTCAGATTATTCATATTACATGAAACACACATGTTATTAATAAATAAAAGATAAGTTTTTATTAAATATACAAAATACACAAAAATATATGTACTCACAAATTAAAAACTTGCTTAAAGATCATATAGTTGCGATTTAATATAAGAATAAGTTAATATAATATACGTGTATGTAAGAGATGTTGTGTACTTGTAGAGAGTCTGATACTATAACTAAATAACGATGTTACGAACTTTTGATAAAAAATGAAAGTGATAAATAGTGATAATGAAAGTGATAAATGTAAATAAATATTGTTATTTTCAGAGATCCGCATATGTATTCTCATTATTATTTATCAAATCTTAAATATGTAATTTTAATAAATATATAGTTTTATATAGAAACAAAGAAATTATTAAAATCTGTTTATAGCATTAATGAGACTATATTACATACCCAGAGAATATATATATATATATATATATATATATATATATACACGCGCGCGCGCGCGCGCGCACTTATGTATGTATATATATATGTGCATATATATGTATATATGTATATATTATGTATGTATATATTTTACATATACATGACAGTTTAAAAATTAGTACATTTTAATAAACGTATTATATATAATAATGACAGTTGATACATACGTACATTTTTTTATCATTTAATTAAATCACGTTGCGGTTATATATGATGTGTGGGTTGAATTGAATTATACAATGGGTCCTAAAATTTTCTTAAATTGAGAGCTGAGCTGAACCGCGTGATAGTTCCGAGCAGAAATCGCATACAAGAGGAGAGAGACGTGTAACCAGTAGCGGAGGTGGTGGCGATGATGGTGGCACTGGTAGAGGAACAAGACTTCGCGGCTTGATCGTGACCTAAGAGCGAGCGAGTAAATGCAGTGAACAAACGCAAGAACGAGACCAAGGATTAACTGGCATGAAGGAAGAGGAAAAGAAGGAAGAGAAGAAGAAGCCTCGGTACAAGGAGCGGTAGCGAGAGGAAAAGAGGCGGCGAAGACGAAGAAGTAGTAGGTAGATGATGAAGAGGAGGTGATGGCTGTGAAGGTGCAGAAGGTGGTGGTACAAGAAGAGGAGTAGGAGAAAAAGAAGAAGTAGAAGGAGGTGGTAGTGATGTTAGTAGTGGTAGGAGAATCAGCCTCCGCCAGTCCATCCACGTGTTCAGTGTAGTAGCGCGTTATGACCCGGATGTTAGATCGTAGCCGCAGTTTTGCGCGAACTTGCCGACCCGGATATCCTTTCGCTCGTTGTTCATCGGTGATCGACCACTGATGTCTTCCTGGTCAGCAAAATATGTTCAATCGGTAAGTTACGGCCGCGGTACTAGCATTCTCGTTATTCACTTTCTTTATCGCCATCTTCACTGGAATTGTCGCGTTCGGTACTTCAGCAAGAATCATTAGCTTTAAATAAAAACAGCAAATACACATCATGTATCAAAAGTCACATCAGAAATAACCTTTAATATTATCTAGCAAATCTTTTGATTAATAAATAATTATGCAACGATATCAACGGATTGAAATTGAAGTATGAAATAAAGAACGGATGGTTCGTGATTTTCTTCGCGGGTGAGTTTATCTCTCGTGGTCGTTTAGATTTTGTACATATGTAATAGGATGTGTGTGTGTGTGTGTGTTCTGGATAAATATGCTCTCTTTGTTAAAGTATAAAATGAAATGAATGCGAAATATTGAAGTGGATATATAGTGGTTTTTTTGTTTTTTTTTTTTTGTTTTTTTTGTTTTTTTTTGATCAGCGATTAAGTTTACGGAGATCAGACTCTGATAAGACGTACGTTTGTATGGCGCGGCACGCACGTGTTGCACGCGCGTGCAGCAGCACAACGGTAACGTGAGTGTGTGCTTGAAGGATAGATGCAAGCAAGTCTACAAAAGGCGCCAGCAAACTTCGAAGAGACCTGATAAACGCCGAAATCGCGAATCTACGTGACTTATTGCCGCTACCGCCCTCGACACGCCAAAG
Source organism: Pseudomyrmex flavicornis (assembly GCA_014825475.1). Taxonomy (NCBI): domain Eukaryota; kingdom Metazoa; phylum Arthropoda; class Insecta; order Hymenoptera; family Formicidae; genus Pseudomyrmex; species Pseudomyrmex flavicornis. The sequence continues at coordinate 4,047 of QVNW01001912.1, forward strand.
GCTTTCGCAGCTGCAGCTTATGGCCTTGGTCTGCGTGTTCCTACGGAAAGCTAACTACTTTCAGCAAGGTAGGTGAACGGTCAACTTTGCATATGTCTTTAAACTTTAAAGCTCTTTCTCTTTTTTCTTTTTTTTTTGTTTTTGCTTTTTTATGTACTGCAAGCAAATTTTCTTTGAGAATTACAAGTTTTCATAAACAAGTAGTTCAAAAGTCTAACTTGAAATGTCAGAAGTAAAGTATGATATTTACCAAAAGTTATCGAAATTCTAAGCTGCAGATATATGCAAACAGCGCTGAATATTGCACATAAGTTTTTCATGTTGCACATGTGCAACACATGCGCAAAATAATTCTTAGTAATAAATATAAATATTGGCTTGGAAAATATTAATGTAACTACTACGTTCTGTGTTTTGTAAAATTGTTTATAATCAATATTATTTGATTTTCCCTCAAATCTCGGATAGTAAAAAAGCAGACCTACATTTGAGCGTTACATTTTGTTTGAGCTAAAATACAAGACGTAATATGAAAATAATATCTATATACTTCAAATATAAACGATACGATATAACGTTTTAATCTAAGCTTCAGTCGTAATTTTACAACTATTGCATATAATTAGAGACAACATAATTAATAATACTGTAATATAAAAAAAGTGATTTTTTAGTGATGCAAGATGCCCCAATATGCGTAAGTTGTATATTTTTCCAACTTGTTCCATCAAATAAAAGTAACAACAGGTGTTAAAGCAAATCTGCCGGAATATTGCGATTGTCTTTACACTATAATTCATACCCATCGAGTCTGAGACTTGAATGCTGGCACAAGCGCTTGCAATTCCCTATGTTCGTGCTCTAAAATTTCAAAGCTACGTTACTTCTCTTGTCGTAAATTATGCGCAATGATTATATTGTAGAGAATATATATTGTAAAATTACATACATTATGTAATTTGATAAGTAAAAATTAAAATATTAATTATTATAAAAAAGATATTATTAAAACATTAACTATATTCTAACAAGTGTTATAAAATAAAAAAATGAAAAAATTTATAATTTAATTTCCGTAATAACAATAAGTGCAAAAGTGTTATCTAATATAGAATAATGTTATATATTCTTAACATCCCGAGAAGAAATTGAAAACGTGATCATATAAAATTATATGTGTTTTTGTATGACTGTGTAAAATGTTATATAAATCGGATATGATTTATGTGATCGTGTAAAATAGGATCCGAAATTTGACGCGCTAAGTACCGCGGTATATTTAAGTGGATGCATTGTTTCATAATTTTCAAACTATTTACTTTTTAGTATAAGAATATCATTATTAAAATTGTTTATCCTGTCATGGCACTTAACGTGTTAACATTTTCTGTCACTGATGGACTGACGCAGCCTGAAAAATATATTGTCAGTCCCTAGTGACATGGCGCTTAATGTGTGTATTATTTCTATGGTCTATTTAATTTAATGATTTTATTATTAAATATATCTATTGTTTTATGAAAATAATTAACTAATTTAGAAAAATATGAAATTACCCAATATATTTCAAATATAGCAATATATTTTGGTATGATTTCCGCGGTTTCGCGGCATGAGCAACAGCTCTTCTCGCTTCATGTCGTTATAATTAGTTAGTGATTCGCTCAAACGATCTGCGCAAAGAAGAATTTCTATTCGGCTGCGCGGGAATCTGTCGAATAATCCGGCTGAAAAGCTTTTCGTAGACCATAGGGAGAGAACGTAGTATCCCGGTGGGTATCAACAGCGAGAGGGATTCAGTAGAGAAAAAAGAAGAGGAGAAGAGAAGAGAAGAGAGACCGATGGTGAGCGCAAAGCAAAGCAAAGCGATGCAAGAAGGCAAGATCAGCCGGCGCGCGCTCAAACTCAGCGAAGTCTAAGCGCGAGTTCCGGGTGATCCGCTGACCTGTCGGCCTTTGCAACAACACTCTCACGCTCCTGTAACCCACACTCCTCCTTCCCCCTTCATCGCGTTCTCCTCTCCCTCAGTGCTTCTCTCTCTCTCTCTTTCTTTCTGTATTGCATGTTCTCTCTGCTGTCCGCTTTAGCCTCCCTTTCTCTCTTGCGTTCTTCTTCTCGATTCTACTCTCCTTCCTTCTTGCTCCCTATCCTCTACCTTTCTAGTCATCTCTCTCTTTCTCTTTCGCGCTCATTGTCTCGCGGTATCGGATACTATAGTCTCATGTAGCGTTAGTAAACGCTGCCGTGCTGCACATTAGCATACGCATTTTTTCTTACTATTTTCTCTCTCTTTCGTTTTAGTGCATATATCTTTTTTTTCTTTACTTTTTTAGAGAAACTTTTAAACGAGAGAGTAGCAAGCGCTCGAGCGATTGTGCGAAAAAACACGAAATTGAAATAGGCTCCTTTTCATTTTCTTTCTCTTTTTCTTTAGTCTTCTGGAAGCCTGCGCGCGTGCCCCGAGACAATCGTACGCGATTAAGGCTCGAGACACAATAAAGTATAAGAGTAGCATGCGAAGAACGAGAAATCGATATATAATATAATCTGGTATCACATTTTCGAAAAAGAGTATAAGAATTATATCGAATTAAAAACGAATTTTTAAATAGCATAAATAGCATAAATAGAAATTGACACTTGATCTTAGATGAATAATACTTTTTAGCAGAAATTTCTAAAGAAAAAAGACAGAATTACGAAATTACATTAAATTTGAAATGTTTAATTTTATTAATTTTAACATCGATGGAAACCAACACTTTGTGGCTCCAAATTGATAATACTTCTCAACATAATTTTGTTATTTTAATTTTCTTATTTATAATTTTTTTTCTTTCATTCTCTGCGTTTCTTTACATCTGTGTGTAATTTGAGACTTTCTAGAACATTGAGGAATGCAAATAAAACCTAGCTTTTTACAGCTGCGATAAACTTATCAAATGCGTTTGCACATTTTTGTTGCGTAAAATAAAAACAGAAATAACGACTTCTTCCTATCATACTTTGGTTGACTGTAAACCCACGTTATGATTATACATATATCGATAGCAATTTGTTTGTGTATTTGACGTTATTATATAGGTTTTTTTCAACAAATATTATTAGTACAACACAATATTAATTTTTCCGTTGGTTTATTTTTTCTTTTCAGCATTAAAAAATTGTCCTTCCGAGTCCTCAAATATTCCAACACCCAATATAGGATTCTCAAAAGTAATTATCTTTCAGTTAATTATTTTTTATTGTTCTTTTAATGTATTTCTTTTTCACGTTTGTTTATTATTTATTTTATATTATCGAGATACAATCTATGCATTTTTTCCAGGCAATGTCTGGCTTTATTATGATGATGACGCAGCAAGGAAAATTATTATACATATCAGAAAACGCGGCAGATTATCTCGGACATTCCATGGTAAAGTAATTTTGTTAATAAATCATTACATAAATATATGTCTACATATATACATTTAACATAACATAGATGTATAATTGTATATATAAATTAAATATGCATTATACAGGGTGTCCCATTTGAGACGGAATAGTGATATATCTCAAGAATCGATGGTTGAATCAAAAAACATTTTAGACAAAAGTTATATGATTTTGAAGGAAAAAATGATGACTATCAATTTAATTGTAAATAGCGCCATTTGAGATTTCATTATGGCGGCCATTTTTTTAAATGGAAGTTGATTTTTTCTTGAAATAAAAGTTGTAGCTGGCAACAAGATAAATACAATGACTTTTTATTTTTTGAATTTGGATTATTTTTCACTTACAGCGTTCTAAACTTTACGCGCGCGCACGCACACACACATACACACGTGTTAAAACAAGTCACCTTTTGATGGTAGACAAAATGCATTAAACCAAAGTTGTTTGGTTTTGAAAAAGACATAATCTGATGTTAATAGCAGTATCACAACAACCAGAGAAGATACGAAAGTATTCGAACAGTTTTGAAAGAATGTATTTTCCATTGCAGTTGACCTTTAGTAATCTTAAGGTAGTTCTATCACAAGATAAAAGTTCTGACATAAATTCAAATTTTTTATATAATATTGTCTGAATCAATCTTCATCTTTTTTTTAACAAAAAAACAGTCGGTTACCGACCATTTTAATGAAACAAATTAAGTTAAACACAGGTATAAAACATTGACATATGTGGTATACGCAATTCAGTGTGTTCGTATTTCTTTAACTTATAGACTTGAGATCTTTTCCAAAAACTATTATATCTTCACACTGTCTAAAAAGTAGACATTAAAAAAAATAATAACGTTACCGAGCAATTTCGATTTAATAAATTGATCTAAAGTGATAGATGTGATAGAAAACTCCCTTTTAGCATCCACAAAATCCAGGCCTAATAGAACTACCTTAAATTGTCGTTCTTCATTTATAAAATATTTTTTTACAATTAGTTTATTTTATTTTATCAATAATTATATTCTTAGTCATGCAACGCGTTTTTTTGTGTATATTTTAATAGCTCCCTTTTAGCACCTCCCGAAATTCGGCCCTACGTGATAGAACTACCTTAAATGATTTTCAATTACAGCTTGCAATTGTCTTAAAACATTCTATCAAAAAATAAGTAAAAAAAACATTCTTTTTAAAATAATGAAGGATGACCTTGATATCTGTTCTACACTTTCTATCTAGAAAAAACTTAGTAACATCAGATTATGCTTCTTTCAAAACCAAACAACTTTGGTTTGATGCATTTTTTTCTACCATCAAAAGCAAGCGAGTTATTCAGGTGGCCTGTTTTAGCGTGTGTGTGCGTAAACTTGGGAACGTTGTAACTCAGTGAAAAATGATCCAAATTCAAAAAATAAAAAACTGTTGTATTTACCAGCTACAACTTTAGCTTTGTATCTTAAGAAAAAATCGATTTTATTTTAAAAAATGGCCGCCATAATGAAATCTCGAAAGTGATCTACGTCATCTACAATTAAATTAATCTACAATTAAATGTCATCATTTTTTCTTCTCAAAAACATATTACTTTTGTTTGAAATGTTTTTCGATTCAATCATCGATTCTGTGAAATATATCACTGTTTTGTCTCAAATGAAACAGTCTATATCACACACACACACACACTCTCTGCATTTTGTATAAATGTCATTAAGACAAAAAACCAAATATTTTATTTGAATATTTGAAATATATATCGTAATAAGACAAAAGATTTACAGGAAGATTTACTCATTCATGGCGACAGTGTGTACGATGTAATTGACAAGCAGGACCACATAATAGTACAAAATCAGTTATCTAGAAACAGTCCCATTCCCAATGACAGAAAACTGTTTTTGTGTCGAATCAACGTATCAAGAAATTCTCGCAGACAGCTGCGATTCGGTGATCAAAAGGTAATTGTGTAACTCTGAATGAAGAAATTATTTTAGTTTTTGCGGAATGCCGCATTTGTGTTCACAGGTAGTCCTCGTAGAAGGTCATTTTTTGCCATTCGTTCCCGTTTGCAACCGCAATGAGTTTGTTTTCCTAGCCTCTTGCACACCAGTAGTTCTGCCAGAGACTCGAGAAAGTATTGTACAAGGCGCTACCAATATCTTCACCACGATTCACTCGATGGACATGAAGTACCTGCATATTGATAAAACGTAACATCCCATTTGGTATCAATAACGATATAATTAGGCTTGTAAATTGTTTTCCTCTGGAAAGATGTTTTTTTTTTATAGCGCGGAAAGTCATCTGGAATATACTCGTGACGAACTGGTCAACGTGTCGTGGTACAATCTGCTTCATTGGGATTCTATAAGGACAGCTTATTGCAAACATCAAACTGGTACACGTACTATAAACAAGTACTATAAACAATGGTTTTTTTTTCATCTTTTTAATTTTTCCTTTCTTTCTTGTATCAATTTTGTAGTGAAATCTACATTTTTCTTTTACTCTTTTCTAAATTAGTGATGTTTTTAGTTATTCAATCTGATCAAGAGCGATCAACTACCGCTCTATTGAGATTACAAAGTCGATCGGGAAGATGGTTCTGGGTACATTGTGTGCTGCAGGTCAAGGACACTTCCGACGAGTGCCAACATCCCATCATCGTTTGCACAAACCAAGTGCTCACGTACGCTCGTTCCTTTATCGATTTTAATATCCGCTCATTAAACAATTCAATTAAATGAAGTAATAACAATAATAATTAATCAACATATATTATGTTGTACACACGAGTGCATGTAATTACAGCGATAAAGAAGCGGAAGTGATGCGTTCCAGTTCGTGGCTATATCAATACTCGTCTCAAAGTAAATTTACATACGGACTTTGTCCCGGTGGTCAGAGTCGCGGCACCGTGTATCCTTCCGCGGGACTTACTGCTAATCAGTCTCAGGAATACATTCGTACATATTCCAATGATACCGACACCCAACACTCGCCGTCGCTTCGCCCGGATCGATCCGAAGCGGAATCCCATAGCGTCTCAAAAACCGCGCAATCGATGGATTATCCCAGCGGACAACTTATGCGAGACGACGCAGAGCCGGTAGACATGTCGATAACTAGCAGTGAACAGCACGAAGGCAGAATCGTGCAGATTGTCAGTCATCAGCAACACACCCTTGATAACTCTGTCAGGTATCACAAGCAATATCATAAGAGCTCGCTACATCTGGCTAGTTATCGAGCCAAGTTCGTGCAATGCCATAGCGCGCAATATTCAAGCAGTTGTCCAGCGGATGTACTATCAGTGCCTGGCACTAAATATTATCTTACCGATCTCGATCGGGACTATTGCTGCTCAGAAAGAAGCAGTTTGTTGTTACATAAGCGATTACCGAGCAAGACTTTAATCGCTTCATCTTCGATGACTGGCACTGCTGGAAGCGAACAACCATTGGAAACTGCGACTACTCTCGAGAGTTGGGGTGCCAGTCCAGTGTGGTCGGACACGTTACAAAGAGTGCCGGACGTGGTCCACCAAGAACTCAGTCCATACATTACCACGCCGACTACGCCAATCAACACACCTGACTCAGACACGCTGGGACACTCGGAGGCGCCCATCTTCAACTTTGACTGGGCCGGCACGGAGCAGCATGTGCCTAATCTCAAGATCACTTTCCATCGCGGCAGCGCAGCAATTTCCGGTCATCCCACCGTTCAGCCCAAAAAACAGCATCAAGATATAGTGCAGCCTATCACACTACAGTTACCACGTAGAAAAGGACAGTCCACGGAGAGCGATAGCAAGGAAATAAATTAGAAAGCGAACGTACAGTTCAACAAGGAATGTACGTAATAATTTTAAGTAAAACAAATCGAGAATATTACTTAGTTAAATAAATAACAACAAAAAATATTCATATAAGAATATTTTTCTTTTTTCTTCTTAGAGAAAATGTAGAAAAGAAAGTAGGACGTGGAGCCATCTAGGATAGCCACGTAAGTGGGAAGACTCAACACAAAACAAAAACTCCATTAGAACACGCACATGGGGTCAATATGACCTCAATAAATTGGTTTTTGCTGATTTTCTCAAAAATTTGTCTTTATATTTTTGTTCTTAATAATTTTTAATTGTTAAAACACTTTTTAATATAGATATTCTTAAACTAGAGACTCTAACGAAAAATTTTAGATATGGTACGTTCAAATCTGTTCAGTTTTCAGTAAGTTACAGCTGTTTGAATTTTGTAGTGTCACCATGACCCCTGTGCGGGTTTATAGAACTTTTTTTGCGTGCGTGTTCTAGGGTTAAATGTCCATTAGACGTCAACAGCTCCATGCGATATCTATTAGATATCGAATGGAGCTTTTGTTCTGTGACGCACACAAAGAAAAAGTGTTCGGATATTGTGTCATATTTACATACATCTTTTGTCACAGACAACGGAGTATATTCTTCCAAATTTCTATCGGTATCGCATTACACAATTTTCTACACGTTCTCGTTCGTCTTGTTTATTCTTACTTTCTGCGCTTCTCTTTTTTTGGTATCTTATACATTATTCTCGAATCGTAAATTTCTCATTAATATAAAACACGTATATAAACATAGACTGATTACGTCGGTGTTTACATAATCTACGATTAAAAAAAGTCGTATATTATTTCGTTTAGTTCTGGTATACGCGTCGAGAATATCCGTTTTGGAATACATAGCACGCATCGTACGCGTATATATTTCAAGTATATATATACATGTATATATATATATATATATATATATATATATATACACATACATACACACACACACACATATATATATATATTTTTTTATATATAATTATGTATGAGTGTGCAGTGTCGTAAGAGAAGATACCCAGGTACATGCGCTATATATGTTCGAAATTTTCTTTGAAAAATACTTAAATCTTACATTTAACATACGATCACGAAAAATATTCACTTTGTACATTTTAATGTATCCGACGAAGAAACTTTTATTTTCTTTTGCGATACGCGTGTAGTGTGTTACATTACGTCTCGACGTGATACTATGAAAGTATGTAAATAAGAAGAAAGGCAGTTATTCGTTATACATATAATAGAGTAGTAGCAGCTTCTATCGATTTTTCATTTGTGTACATACTTTAACGTTATCAGACAAAAATTTCACACATTATTTCAATTCAACGTCAGCCGCAGAAGTCAACTATATGCATACAGACTTGTTTTTGCGTGTGATCTGTAATTTGATTGCAACTAAAAAATACACATTCTTTGATATATATTACGTTTGTAGATATTTCATATAAGTAATAGATATCGAAATAAATATTATACAGAGTATCTTTTCAGCGACAAAATTGAACTTTGAAAATATGTTCTAGTACTGAAATAAATAAACAATATTTAGCCTATAAGTCTATAGCGAGAAAATACATTTTTATAAACTTAAAAATACTTGAGAGTAACTTTTCTTTTTTTAAATAAATAGTCGATATAAATATTCTAGATATCCACAAATTACGCTCTTCCTTAGACTCTATAAGAGAAAATAAATTTCTATATACTAAAGAAATAGCTCACACTTTTTCATATTTAATACAACAATGTAAAACTTCTTATCATATGAATTATCATATCAATGATCTTACACACATACACATACACACCGCACACACACACTTCATTGCTTATTTTTCAAGAAATATGTTATTATTTTATTTTATTTATATCAAAAACGATTCTCCCAAAAATTCTCTTCATTTAATTTAATCATTGCATCTCAAAAGTAATCAATTCCGCTGATTTTATTCCAGATTCACGTTCAAATTTTATTTTATTCTATTTTTATCTTAAAGAGAGTACTGAAGTACAAAGTCTTAACGTTTATAAAATGCTAAGTAATATACCAACTTTTTCATGGTTACTGCAATGATTTTTCTCAATATATATTGAGATATTTCAAAGATTAAACACATTTAAAAGTTTTGCAAAATTGTAAAATCCATAAATGTGCTATATAAACCTAATAGAATCTTGCAAAACATTAATATTTTCACGTCATTTTCGCGTTATAAAATAATGTAAGTATAACGAAAGCGTCGAGCGTTATGATTCTATGTTTCGTCGCAGTCAGATAAACGTCACGTTTATTATCGCATTTTAAATTCACATCACATAAGATCGAATAGCGCAAGATCAAATATAAAGGTAAAAAAATATCACCGAGACCTACGCTATTCCTTTCCTTCCCCTCTTTTCGTGTATTCGGTAGCGTAACTGCCAGCTCAAAATGCCAAGAAACGCGAGAAACTATACCGATATGATATATCTCGTTCGTGTTTCTTTACACATAACTTTGTATCTTTTTTTTTTTAAACATTTAACTCATTGTTTATTGGGAGAAAAAGCAATTGTTATCATTGATAAACATATGTAATAGTATACAGTTTATATCAGTGTAATAGCTCGCGTAAACGGCCTCCAAATCGATCATCACAAATTCGTGTATCAAAAGTTCGAATAATCGATCGAAATCATACGTCGGTTAATTGTACTCGTTAATTACGCTGGTGATTTGTAACGATCGTCGCGTCCACCTGATGTACCTAGGTTCATTTGTAATCAACGTTATTCTTTCTCGTTGACATACATGTACGGAGTGTATCAAAACTCGCGCATTGTCTCTCGTTCACAGATTTCACGTAAATCTCACGTAAATCATCATGAATCTTGTTTACAAATTTCACGTACATTATCAGGAATCGTGCGTGATCGAGAGACACGTGACAACGCACCCTACAAATGTATCTACATTTTTCGCGACACTGCACCGTGTATATGTGTATATGTTGATCGCGCGAGAGTACACGTGTATAGTGTGCGTGTGGATATTTTGTACAAGGGACAAACGCACGCGTGCCGACGCGTACATAGGAACATCACTGTCATTCAAACAGCGATTATGTTTCTTATTCTGAATACCGAGTGATAAACGGTACACAGAGATAGAGTACTTTTTCTTAAAGTAGAAAAAGTTACGGGTAATATTATCATCTTGAGAATTGTGAGCGAGTAACACACTTATGGGAATATGTGTGGCGCATGAGAAATAAATTACAAGAGAAATAATGAAAGTTACATTCATGTATATATAAAATTGTGCATCTTTCTGTTGCATTATGAAGATATGATCGCATGAAGTTTATATATATATATACAGGATGTCTGATAACAAATGAATCAGCCGAAGTGTGTAGATAGAAAGAGTAAAACTGAGTCGAAAAGTCCTGAACCATTTTTTTCTATTACATGTAATAAAGGAATAACTATTGATTAAATCAGATCAATCAGCGCCGACCTTTACCCGGGAGCATGTCAGTGAGCCGCGCGCCTGGTAGTGTACGTGAGCGCTCCGCCGCTACTGACGTGCACCCGGCTAAAGATCGACGCTGATTGGACTGATTTACTCAATAATTACTCCTTTATTACATGTAATAGAAAAAAATGGTTCAGAACTTTTCGACTCAGTTTTACTTCTTCTATCGGATATTTTATGGTATGACCCACCCAACGTTCAGAAGTGACACTGCACATGATGAAAGACTTACATAAGAAACATGTATGTCAAGTTTTGATTGCGGCATATTAAAGATACTCGAGATATGAGAAGCGAAAACATGTTTAAAAAAAAATTTTTTCACGA
>QVNW01001913.1:0-19434 GCA_014825475.1 Pseudomyrmex flavicornis
CTCGAATTGTGAACCTAACCGGTTCGGTTAAGTTAGGTTAAGGTTACGATGTCAACCTAACCGATCTAGATGTGAACCTAACCGGTCAGTATGGCACCTTAATCGACTTAAATGGTACCTAACCAATCAAACTGTCAACCTAATCAAACTGTCAACCGATCTAGATGTGAACCCAACCGGTCAAAATGTTATCCTAACCGACCATGATGTGAACCTAACCGACCAATATTTTGACTGGTTAGGTTAGGTTAGTATAAATTAATTTAAATTTACATCTGAACTAGGTAGGTTCACATTGTGACCGGTTTGGTTCACATAGTGATCACTCGAATTGTGAACCTAACCGATTCGGTTAAGTTAGGTTAAGGTTATTTATATAAATACGTCGCTTAAAATGGTAATAACTACTTTTAAACATGTAAATCTTGTCGCTCACAGAGAACAGAACGTAATTTTGTTTTCTGTAAATATATCTGTTCTCGGAATATTTGTTTAATGAATAAGATGTTTAATGAATAAGACGTCGCGAATAGTAACGTCAAACGTGCGCGGTACTTTACACACGGCGCTTAAAACACCTGTTTAAAAACTCGACACAACATAGCGTGACGCCGAAAGATTAGTAAAAACTAGATCACGAGTAACGATATTAACGTGGGCCATACATCAAAGAAAACTAGTGGCTTTATTTCATTTCTAACGTTTATGAACCACGTCGAGTTCATTAAAGGTATAATATTTCCGACATCGTGCGCTTTACTGCTCCCAGCGACCGGGCATTTACCAAGTTATGCGCGCCTCGCAATCGGGAGGTGGGAGAGGCGCATGATAAAAACGGGTTTCTCTCCATCATCCTTTCTTATCATCTTTTCTTGTACAGAAAAATACGCGGTGCATTCTTGCGCGACAATAGTCGTTCCTTCCCGAGATTTATCCTCCTCTCTTATCGTAATGCCGAAGTGCATAGTATTACGATGACATCGTGGTTTTCGCTAATGGCACACATACACGCGGCGAAATCGATAGTGTCAGCGCCAAATCCTGCGTTCAGCAGAATGATATTGATGTAAAATCAATATAATCCGAGCCGCGGAAAAAGTTGAAAATTGTAAATTTTAATAAGACTTAACGTCGCGAGAAATAGAATCGCACGAAGAATGAATGAAGTAAAAAAATCACTCTCGAATTTCTAAAACAATTTACCGTGCAAGGAGAATTTGTGTACTTCTGAAAAATTTGATTTATTAAAAAAGTTGCGCTACGAAAATAAACAATTTAGAGAATATATATAGTATATATATATATATATACACACACACACGCACACACAGTTACATTCAGACGTTTTAATCTATGTTCGATTATCCAGCACAATTCTCTAGTTTCGATTGCTTCGGTTGCGATACTCGAGCTGGAAAATAATTCCCGCAAACTTTTTCAATCAGAGAAATCAATATTAAAATAGTTTCCCTTTGTGAACTATCGGTTTTATCTAAATTCGTTAGTGTAATGGGCGAAAAGCCGTCGATTCGCGCAAACATTTTGGAAAAAATATTTTCTCGACCCACATCTACGCTTAAAAATATTAAATTGCGCGTAAAACTTTCACTAATATGCCCTGGATTTTTATCAGGATTTTTAACTGCTGCGCGCAGCTCTCGATTTTACATAGCGAAGGATTTGCATTCATTGTTCATATTTTTTACACGCACATATTTCGCGGAAAAAAACTTTCTCGATGATGTAATAATTAATAAACAATTCATGAACGACTTACATTGCACACGTAGCGAGACCCGTTTGCTCACCGATGGCGGAACGCCGTTTGACGCTATGCATAAATATGCTCCCATGTGAAGACGGCTTATCTTCACGATATGCATGTTCTCGCCGTCCACAACATTCACTGAAACATAAAATGTTCACGTGTATTAACATATAAACACCACGAGTACGAGAAAAACAATATTTATTGTTATTTCAACAACTCCGTCAAGGAAATCTTATCGGAAGAGATAAAAACATTTGCAATTAAATCGCTACTTAAATAAAAAATACGACGTTCATATAAATTTCATTTAAAAAAATTTACATTTAATTAATTAGCAAGATCGAACGTCGAATTAAGTACTTTTTGATACTTTTTAATTAAAACGGTATTTTGCGGTGCAAATAGCGAGTCGTTGTTATATATATGAAATTGTCATATGTCGTGCGTTCCCTGTATAAAGTAATTATTGTACAATATGTAATGTATACACACACACACAACACGCGCGTGCGCGCGCAATTTAGCAAACACGCAGCTCGTCGTAATTGTAATTCTTCCCACGAATTAATAAACGTGGTTCGGGCTCGCCTGCGATAATATCGGCGTTATATATAATATTTCGAAATGTGTGCGAGAGATATCGATAATGTCAAGGCACAGCGTGCACAACGAGGCGCAGGTCGCGCTCTGAAAGCGCGATGCGCATATGCGTATCGAAACTTTTATTGCATGTCGTGTGACAAAGAGCACTTTGCGCCTTCCCGGAGAGCTATTTGCATCTACGCTGCATTCATTTCTGGCGTGTCAGTTGATATGACTGGGACGCAAGAGAGAGAGAGAGAGAGAGAGAGAGAGAGAGAGAGAGAGAGAGAGAGAGAGAGAGAGAGAGAGAGAGAGAGAAGGTAAATTAAACTTTGCAAAGGCAAGTTTACACCACCGTGACTTTGTCACAGGAGCTTAGACATCGAAAACACAACTGCGTGTCAATAATCACATTACAGACGTCGATAACTAAACAATAAAACTGTGTAAATTACACGCGTTATTCGACAACAATGAATTCGCGCACCGCGCGCAAAGTCGCGGTTTCAAAACTCGCGTTCTCATTTATCGTTTACAATAAAACGCGGTCACTACCGAAGAGATTGCGCATTTATTAAAGCGATGTTTGTTACTGTACATCATTCTATACAACAAACACGATAATGGATTATTGTATTTTAATGTTTGACAAGATTTAAACCATCGCTACGTTTATCTTCATAACTCATGTCACAAGCGATAACGCTGTTCGCAAGCATCGAACACACGCACGTTACAAGCTCTCGATATGACTTGATCCTCATTTCGAGAACGATTACACACAGATAACGCGTTGCCGATCACGTCCGCGCGAGTAAAGCTGATCGTCATATTAGCAGAGAAACTGCAGTATTTGAAGGAATGATCTATGCCACCTCGCTGTCGCCACTCAATGGATTGCACGTGCCGTACATATTCCACCTGGTGGGAGGGAAGAAGAGTGAATGCGGAGGAATCACGTGTGATATGTTCAACGAATGCCTCGCATATTTTACTTTCATCGTGCGACTCGTCTTCCATCAGACGATGTGTATGTTATAGCGCGTCTGTGTCGTGCAATTTAAAATTTTCATTGAAGTTTCTTTGCAAGTCGCGCAACTATACCGTATGAGCAAATTCGACACAATAATTTTAGAAAAAACAAATGCTTACAAAACCGTATAATTTGAAAAAAAAACCATATGTTATATAAAACATTTAGTGCAAATGTTTACAAAAAAAATATTTGCGAAGCATGATGGAGATTTTTTATACTCTTTCTTATTTCCATATAGTTTCAAGTTGACACTTAAGAAAGTGGTAAAGGAACACGTGTATAGCGACGGAAAGGCTATTTAAGGTTTTCTTGCAATAAAGTTGAAAGCACCCGCGTGAACCGCGGAAAACTTTACGTCTATTCGTTCCACCTATATGAAAAGAAGCAGTAAAACGTTATAAGAATACAAGAAGCAATAAATTGCGTGACGTTCTTAAATGCATCATGGCGCTTTAATTCACGCTCGATGTTTCAAAAAATATCCCCGTCACTCTCTCTCTCTCTCTCTCTCTCTCTCTATCTCTCCGCTCATTCTTATTACAACATAATTTCATCATGTCACTTTATACGCGCAACAATTCGTCAAATAAAAAATTGCAAGTCATTAAACTTCGCCGGCGCCGGCGGCGCGGCAACGCAGATGAAGATTTTGTTTCTGCAAAGAAAAGGCAACCGGTATATACACGTGATGTGAAAAGCGGCGAAAGCGGTGAAAGGGGGATAAAGTTGTTACCCCCGGCCGCGGAAGTAGGACGCGAGAGAGGGTGCTGAATCCCTCGTAGCCAACCCCGTGCTACAAGCTGCGCGGCAAACCTATCTATTGTTCCATAAACAATGCAGAGTGCCGAGGAGATTCTGCCGGTGGGTCGCACTTTCAGGGGGTTTTAATCAAGTAGTCCCGCAGGTCCTGTGTCGGAACTACCCGCTTACCGGTTTAGCGGAAACCTTTAAAACTTTCGGCTTAATGGGAAACCGCAATATGGCACGGCCCGGCCGGAATTTCATGGAGGAGCGCGACGCGACGCGACGCGCCGGACGCGAACAAAAGAATGACGCGGACGATTATTATTTTCAGACTGCACGCCTGAAATTTTATCGTTCTCCCGGTGCGATCGAAATGATACTCTCGAGTTTAACCGCGATCGGTTATTTCACGCTAGGCCGGAGATCGATATGGCAGTTAGAGGTCGGAGCGTAGCTATTATCATATCGCGTGAGCTCGCGCGGTGTCATCATGTTGAATTATACATAAAGTTGCCCGCTTGATAAAGTTATCGCTCTCATCGGTTGATTCTCTGCTCGTTCCTATATATTTTCGCAAATTCTTTACACACTATTCTATTTTGAATTTTTTTTTAAATATTGTTACACAAATCAAACGACAAAATTAAGACCGACTCTCCATCAATTATTCGGCGAACGAAAACTGCTTGCCTACGAGGGTGGTAGAAATTTTGTCACGCGTATGTACACATCACATGTGTAGATATTACGTTCATATATTGAAGTTATAGACATGTACGTGACGTGCTACGTGATATTGCCCCCGTCGACCTAGAAAGATCAGCGTTCTCGCTGTAACGTTATTAAACTTCGACAAAATTGGCTTCCAATCGTCGGACTTGATAAAGTTTCAGCGCGTGGAGCGGCGAGAATGCCTCGAAATTTTCACGGGACATTACGCGTCTGCGGATGACGTGAAATCTTTCAGGGCTCATCCGCTCGTTTTAAACGGCGCGAGAGGAGGGAAGAGAGAGAAAGAGAAAGAAAGAGAAAGAGTAGCGCGCGATGCAGCGAGCGAACGCGCGCGAGCATGGAAAGAACCCGAGGAAATAAATTAGCGTCCATTCACGTCGATGTCGGGGCGTGCTTTGCATAACGCTCCCCCGCGGTATTCTCGGCGGGCGTAAAAATAAGCGAACAAGCTTTACCCGAAGACGAAGTGGAGGGTTGGCCACCTATTTGGGAATTAGTACGTGATGTATTCCGGACCATAAGCGAAGGATGGGCCGCAGATATTTCATCCCATTCTCCTTTTTTCCTCCTTAAGTGCCCTTTTTCGCGTTATAACCGAGAGATAACCCGGGTACATTCATTCCCAGGCGAAATCCTCGCCAACGATTATTGCTGCTAATGTATCCGCGAATGTTGTATAGCCCGTACACGTAAGTGATTTTCTTTTTTGCGTTTGTTTCCGGCAAGGAATATGCTGACAGCGACGATTACGACAAATAGGCGCAAGTAAATGCGCAATTTTTGTTTGTTTTGTTTTTGTTTGTTTGTTTTGTTTTTAATCTCTCGTGTACGACAAAACAAATAAATTCATCGTAACACTGCGATTTGTGTTTGTCTTTACCATAAACCAACGAGCAAAACATTTTATTTTACCGGATATACATATTTGCGATATATTTAAACATATTTACGACACGTATTGTCGGCGAGTAGATGTGTACGTAGTAAATTGTATATGCAAAAGTTGATACAAATATCCGTTTGCATTCTCTGATGAACATTCGCGCCGAGCGCATTTGCGTGACGACGCGCATCCGTAAAAATGCGAAGTGAGCCGCGGCTTGCAAAAGAGTATACGCTCGCGAAACCAGCGGAGGGGAGGGGAAGAGGGGGAGGAGGGAAGGGGAAATAAAATCGCTCGTTACATCGCGCTCAAATTCGAAGAGGAATAGCGAAGGGATCGATTGTCATGGATGCTCGACGTCGTCGCCGCGCGATTTGAAAGACAAATTACGTTTGCCGGTGCGGCAACGCGTAAAGCGGATGAAAGACGGGGCTATTATATTCCAGTTTTCAGCGAGAAATTTCTCAGATAATATTGACTCCGTGCTGAGCGCGGGCGAGCTGACTTTACCGGCGGTTTGGAAGGCACAAAGGAACCTCAAACGGTAACGAGAAAACGTAACGTGCCTCTTCACCGCAAGCATTGGCGTTCACCGCCGCACTACTGCCAGCCATCGGGGCGTTCGATATTGGGGGAAGGGAGGGTGAGTTCGAGACGGAGTTGTGTTGTACGTGCTCGACTCGCCTCTTCGCACAAAATGAGAGAGAGGGAGAGAGAGAAAGCCCGGGGTGTGTGCGCGCGCGAAATGAGTGCGAGAGGTGGGTATAGCCGACTTTGCGCCGTGCTTTATACCCGGTATACACATCGGCTCCTATTCTCCGGTACGTTCGTCTCTCGGGCGTTCACCGGGCGGGAAACTCGGCTCGTTGTCGGTTTCGATTTTCCAGTCGCGTCGCGTTATGTCGGTCTCGCGTCGACAAGCCCGCGGTCGCATTAACGGAGAAGTCTTGCCAGGACTCGTGAGAGTATCAGTGGCGGAAATGCTCAATGTGTAGCCTCCACCTCTCTCTCTCTCTCTCTCTCTCTCTGTCTCTCTCTCGTTATCTTTCTCATTTTCTGTGCACGCCCCCGCTCATTCCCTTCGGTAGATATAAACAGATAGGCAGGTGAAAGGAGTGGAGAGAGAAAGAGAGAGAGAGGCGTCTATGACTTCACCGTACATATATACATTTAACGGTTGGCGAACAGTACATATGTGCAAGAACTCATATACACACACGTAATCACAGGCGCGCCGCTACATTGATCCGCGATAATCGTGTGGGTGTGTACACGATCGGGATGAGTGAGATGCGACACAGACACACACACACACACAGACAGACACACACGCGCGCGCAGCAACGAGTTTAGACTTGTTCGTACATTCGGAGAGAGAAAGATATAGGTGGGAAGGAACGAGAGTTCGCTTCCAGGCTTTGATAGAAACGAAGGTGCGCAAGAGGTGGACGATGGACAGGTACGCGGCGGTGACCAGGGGGCGAACTCGTGTATTTGAAAAGGTGGAGGTAAACCAATCGCGTTTTCCGGGCACGAAGCGCGAGAAACGGCACCGACGAGTGTCGACATGTACGCGTTTCCATAACCATGGAAGGCAGGTAGAATCCGCTCGAGTGCGCAGGTAAACCTCATCTCACACACACACACACACACACACACACACATACACACATACACTAACCAGAAGAGAGCGATTGTGGACGAGAGAAACTTCCTATCCCGTTTGGCCGCGCGTATATACATCCAGCTTCAATTCGGACGTGGACGTTGCCGGGCTCTGCGACGTTATCGCTCTTATGAACGATCGTATTAAGGACACGAGTAGCGCGACAATTCGTTTCCGCCGCCCTCGTCGTTTATTTGGCCCCCGCCGGCGCTCTAATTTCCCGCCCGCGCCTTCCTTTATCTTTCTCTCGTATTCTCGCGCCATCGCCCTTCTCTTCGCACGATCAGTTCCGGCCTGTCCGCCAGAGGTAAATCTCCCTCGTACCTGCAGGTGCCTCGCACCACCACCACCACTACCACCACCACCATCACTACACTCCGACAGCGGAACCTCGACGCGTGATAGTTTTGCTAAATTCGATTTGCTTTCTCATCTCTCTCGGCCATTCTTTTTCGGTTCCTCGCCCGGAGGCGGGCGAAAGGGCAAGACCGGTGGCGCGGATGGGGGTTTACCTTCGTTTCGAAGAAGAAGCAAGAGAAGCCCGACCTCTACCTTTCTCCGAGGGGTTGGTAGGTGTCTGGAGGCTATCAGACGGCAAAGTAATGGCGCTGGCCCGTCCCTCATGCCCCAGAGGCCAACACATCAGTT
Organism: Pseudomyrmex flavicornis; assembly: GCA_014825475.1. Classification (NCBI taxonomy): domain Eukaryota; kingdom Metazoa; phylum Arthropoda; class Insecta; order Hymenoptera; family Formicidae; genus Pseudomyrmex; species Pseudomyrmex flavicornis. The sequence goes on from QVNW01001913.1 coordinate 8,063, forward strand.
AGTAACGCGATCGTAGGGCTCGAACGCGAGCCATATTCACTACCCGCACCGCGATATTTCGCCCAATTACGCGGATAATTTGATGCCTCTCCCGAATGACGGATCGGCCGAGCTCGCCAGAAAGCTCCTACTCGAATCGATTGATATCGATCGCGCCTCAACGCGCACTAATTCTCGCGAGATGCACAATTACGAACACGACGAGAAAAAAATCGACAAACGATAAAGTTTCTTTTCTTCAAGAATTTTGCAAATTGCATGAGGTTTACTTTGGCATTTTTAATTCTTCCCCGCCGGTGTTAATATTAGACTTTGCAGAGCGCGCCGCGACGATCAAGTAATATGCCAGTAATCGATTGAAAAAACTATTGCTGATCTACCAACGAAAAAACAGGCTCGAACTTAATCCCGACAAAAAACATTTAGAGATTTATGAAACCTTTAAAGGTTAACAAAAATGTCAACGGTTTGGAACGTTTCCAGTCCAAGTTTAAGATATAACTTAAATGGCTTTCGTTCCGAACGGAGTTAAGTGCCGAGAGAATTCACGCAATGTTTTGTGCGAAGACAAAAATTAAAAGAATTTCAAATACTCGCGAGAAAATATCGAGAAAAAAGTAATTTATATGTAAATAGATGATAAATGCAACAACCTGGTGTATATATATATATATATGTATGTATATATGTTCATAAATAAAATATTCATAGCTTTGAAGGTGTTAAACCCCTTAACACTCATGCGCGGTCGCGCGGACATAAAAGTTTATTTCCTCTTTACGCAGTAATACCGTGAAATGTCATCTTATAACTTCAGCTATCACTTCGACACGATCGTCTTTAACATATAAATAGATGTTTTCAGAACTGTAAATATTTATTCCGCGTGTTTTCGTAATAAGTTGAAAGTAACGCGCATGCACATAGATGACGCGGCACTTACGCGAACAAACTTTTTCGTTCGTCGCGTTATCGAAAATTTTTCCATCACATTTGTATTCAATCACCATCGTGATCCATTTACGACGAAATTAAGTAACGCCGGAACTTTTCGAATGTATCTCGTGAAATAACGCTCGGACGCGCGCGAAAAAAAGATGCGAATTGCGCGACACGATGTTCACATGATGTTAATGAAAACAAACACACGCGATAAGCACACACGAGTTTTTGCCGGGGCCAAAAAACAAAACACGAACGAGAAAGAGCATTGCTATATTGAAATGCGATACATTTGTTTGCAGGTGAATTAATGGAAAATATCGCCTTTTGGAAAATGATAAAATACCAATATTATTGATAATTCTGAATGTATTGTATTTTAATCTACACGAAAATGATGCATTCAGCTACTTGTTATTCAATAATTGAATCTGTTATGAACATGTGAATTAAATGGCAAAGCGATTATTCGTGCGGTTGCTGAACCTGCGCGGTAAATTTTGACACGCGTTAACTTACGTTTGTTTAATTGTAGAAACGTTTAATTAACACGCTAAAAATTTTTTTGCAAACAAACTCCATGCTAATTAAGCCCCAGAGTACGTTAAGTAAATTTTTCGAACGGTTAAAAAAATACATATACGTCTCATTGACTCAGAATAAATCCGCGCGTCTCTTCAGCAGCGGGTAATCAGTAAATAACGCTGCAAAATCGACTATTTTTCCATATCAGACAGCGACCATCCATATTTATCAGTATCACTTTATACGGTCGAGCTTAGTATGAGAGGTGGCGGTTTACGATCCGACGATCCTCTGAACGTCGGGCGCCCGCCGTATGTTCGGAAGGCAATGAAAATTTAAATTAGCGCAGAAATTAAATCCAACCTTTATCCTTTATTGAGGAAACCCTCCGGAATCTGCAGACGGATTGACGACGATCTCGCCGTTCCCGTGCATTTTCACTCTCCGACCTAGACAGAGCCGGGCAGTCGTACTTTTTGGCCTCTTCATAATTCGTAATTAAGAGGGTAATTAGCATCGATCGCGACGGCGCTCCAGAAAGTAGACGAGTTCTTATTGTCCATATATACGGTTACTTTCGCGAGAGATGTATATATCGCAACGCCATCATCAATTCATTATTTACGTCGCAGTCACATAACTTATCCTATCTTTCGCGTAACGGATAACCAACATAATTGATCAATGAATTCTTCACGTGTTTCTCGCTTCGAAACAATTTCAGCTCCAAAACCCCCGAAGGGAGCATAAATTAGGGAGATCATGTGTCTGCAATGTATTCGTCTCGAAATCCCAGTTCTTACGACTAATGATATAAACATTCGCTGTCAATGGCGATTTCAAAAATACATGTTTTGTCTTTTTTGAAAAAGAGAGAGAAAAGAAGACGCGAAGCTTCTGCAAAATTTAACGCGAAATAAAAGAACTTTACATGGTCGCGCAGAAATTGAAGGAACTCCGTGGCTGCGCCACGGCTCTATATCTTGATGTATCGACCCCAACTCTCTCAACTAGCTGTGAACTGCAACTGCACTCTTGGACATATTACAGGCACACAGTTCGGCGATATGCAGCGGTTATACCGCGCACCTGAGTAATTGCGTTCTGGCCGCGGCTTACTCGACCGAATTTTGATGTCGAACCGGGCAAGGAATAATTGATCGTTAGACCGTCAGAGCGCTGGAGTAAATGGATGACACGGACTTAGGAGTGCAGTTGTCCGTGTTATTTTGGTTTATTACGCGGACATATTATCGACAGATATATAAAACTGTATTACGTTTTACCGCTGCAGATATGATACAACGCAATTTTTTTGATAAAAATAATTAACGTTACACATTTAATTAATGTGGTTGCGCTAAATATCGGAAAATTGATTGAAATGTTTTATATTAAAAAGAATAAATTTAATTACGTGTTATTAATTCGTGCGAGTTAACGTCTAACGATGTGTCATTTTGTTTTCGAGAGTTACATTTCTGCGCTACTCTGTTATTTTTAATATTTATTTTAGTCAGTGTTTCGTTCAGATTTCACTATATTTGCGAAGACGTGAAGTAAACAACCTCTCTTGAAAATTCACTGAATTAATTGTGAAAACTCACCGCTCTCGCCGTTATAATTTATATTCTTGCCGTCCTCCCGGCGCCACATGACGTAAGGCTCCGGAAATCCAGTTGCTTTGCACGTCAACGTCACGTTCGAAGATTCGCGGACCACCATGTCGGTGCTGGTCTCCTTAGTAATAATCGACGGCGGTACTGCAACAAAAGGATCAAATTAATTGCATTAAAAAAAAAATATTCTTCGTACAATTACTTAATTTTGAAAAAATATCTTTGAAATGTCTAGTGTAGAGTAAATATTATGAATACGCACATAAAAATCGCGCGTAAAAAAAAAATTACTTACCTACAACCTGCAGATAACCCTGACGACTCTCCATCGGATCGGTGTTCACCTGGCACATGTACCATCCGCGATCGACCTCCTGAGCATCCTTTATGTGAAGATACCACGTGCGGTGATCGTTGGATTGCAGAGAAATCCGAGGATTCTGAGTAATTACGTTTCTATGAATCGTTAGTATGGTTTGCGTATCGACGCGCACCCACGCCACCTGGAACAAATCCGGATCGCTTTTTTTTTTTTTTTGTTATATATCGCAGTTACGCGCTGTAGATTTTTTTTTCACGTAGCACAACTTTTTCGTTTGCCTGATATTTCATCTAGTGATTCCGCACCCTTGTATTGAATATTCTCCTCTTTCCCGTTCTCTTATTTAACCCGATAATCGAGTAAAGGTCGCGCTCTCAGACTTTACATGGATCTCGAGAAACTGACGGAGCTTTGGAGAGGAACTCACTTCTCTTCCCACCCGCTGTCTGTCTCTCGCACACTTTCGCGTTCGTCGAGTTTTCGATATGGGTAAGAGGTTTCTTGAGCATGCAAAACATGGCCGAAGTCTCGCGAATTCTACAGGCAGTATAATTTCCACCGCGAGTGCAGTTCTCGAGTATGTTTCGTGTTTCCAGTACTGAGTCTTAGTGAGTATCGCTCGTGGAAAAGATCAGCCTTCACTCGCAAATATTTTAGCTCTCGCTTATATGGGCTGTACATGTAATCGTATCTCTCTCTCTCTCTCTCTCTCTCTCTCTCTCTCTCTCTCTGTGTGTGTGTGTGTGTATTTGTATACTATATATTACTACGCTACGCGCTTTATGCGAAGAAATGTGAGCGCATTCGAGTAAAGTTACACGTGCAGTGTTCGTTACAATATTGCTGAAATAATCCATTTTGACGCGGGAGGCTTCTTCCATCAACGCAATCAATAATAATTTGATCCCATCTTCGGCATTGTTAAGATCGTAAATAACTTAGATAATTATTTTATACATAGAAAAATCCATGATATTAACCTCTAATTAGACAGAGAAAAACAGAACTATTTAAATCAAATTATAAATTATCTACCAAACCTTCAATCCAATTCTCCGATTTCTCAATACTTTGCCTTCATCTTGACGCTTTTCAGTTCGCACTAAAAACACTCTATTTTTACCGTTTATGAATAACTATCGAATTTGAAGCGTTGTAAATATCTTCTATCAAGACTTTCGAATAGGGTCAAACCTCGAACAAACCTCGGTGTCTTAATGGATAGAAAAATCGAAATGTCGTCGGAAGAGAAAATGTTTGAATGCGAAATATGCTTTCTTCTCGAGATGCACGGCAAACGCCGTGAGTACGAAAACTCGTCGAACGACGAAGGCATGAATCTTTCATCTGTCATTAAATTTTTAAACGACACGACGGATATTTTACAGTTTATATGCTGCATAAAGCATAAGGTAGTCAGCGTCTGAAGAAAATGCGCTTAAAGAAAAGATATCAATTTAATTAACTCGCTTAACAAGATGTACAGAAATCCGCGATGAGTACACAAAAGGTTAATTAGTTTCGCGAGTGCGACACACAGGAATAATTTACAAAGTTGTAAGACTTTTAATTTTGATCGTCATCCCTCCGAGAGAAAAAAGAATCGTGTTATTAGCTCACGCCGAGTTGTGCGCATTGTATCCAGCTACTCGACGGAATGAATTGTATCCCATTGTTACGTCATCTCAATTAACTGAAGGAAAATGAAGCAATTATGCGAGGTCTTTGATAACGGTACGTAAACCAGGAACGTCCAATTCGCAGTCTACGGACCATAAACGCCGTAGGGATTTCAGCAGATACCATCTTCGTTTAATTTGTGCAGGCGCTCGTACGGAGCGGCAAAAAGAGTTCGAACTTTGCTCAACTGCGATTCGCGCAAAGACGATTTTCTTAATGGCGTATCGTGTGACCCCCCTGTTTATTATAGACAACAATGATTACATTTGCAATTATTGCTGACACACTTTAGGAAGTAAAGAGAAAACGAGTTTCACATACGTTCATCATAAATATTTCCTTGATTTCGCGCTTCCATCATTATCGATCGCACGAAATATGGAGTAAGCAGAAAAGTAGGGTATAATGAAATAAAGTGGGTAAATGAAATAAAGTGACTCACAGAATTTCTACGCGATCTCGCAGTCTGAATATGTAATCTCAATTTTCCTGAATTTTTCGCTCGATGATCTATATACTGACGTCGAACTCACAGAAAAATTCGATCAATTATACGATGTTACACTTGAAGTTTTAGACACACGATAACGAAAAGAAGAAACTCCGAACAAACTCCGAACATAATTTGTCTCGATGTTAAAAGACGATCGTCTATATGCTTTTCTAAGTGCTTTAAATTGACAGATCTGTTGCGCAAAAGAATTCTATAAAAATTATGCGATTAACACGTGTACCTGTATGAAGCAATAATAAAGACAGAATAAGAAATACCTTAAAATTTTTCAGATTATCCACCACGCAAGACAGTAGAGCATCACGTCCCTGATGCACTGTTACATTTCCGATTTCCTCGGCGAATCGAGGCATATCGGGGCGATCTGTAACACAGGAAAACAAATATTTCACAGTGTGACAAAACGAATTATTTAAATAGTAATTAATTAGTAATAGTAATTATTTGATTTGAATAGTATAGCAGAATTATTTGAATAATATAAATTCATTAAAACATAACTGAATTTATTCTTTTATTGCATTTGTTTCCAAATGTATGTACGTATGCAATTATGAACATCGTTACGATTGAAGAAATTTTAATCCAAGATCTTTTGTTAAATCGAGTTGCAACGACCGGTCTGAGCTAAATAAACACGATCAGCAAATGTGTTGGGCTGTTGTAAATTACATACTATTTCTTCGTAGATAGAAAGTATTGTTAATTAGAAAATAGTTCCCATTACGTCGGTGCAACCGGCGTCTATTTATCATAATTTATTAAATTACTGTTATCTCAACCATTAGGAGTATTAATTTTTTCTCTGAAACACAGGATACGGCGTGAATTAATTAGAAAATAAGATCCTATTATTCATTCGCAGTTTTCGTGCGTTGGCACGAAAACAATTAATACTCATTGCCGGATAATTGCTTAACTACAAGAGATTAAACGGTAATTATGAAAAAAATCCGCATGTTCTTGAAATAAATAACACTTTTTCACCAAATGTTTGGTTTATCTGTTTAACATATCGCACTGAGCGCAATTTTTTTTCTCATAAAAATAACACGGGATGAGTAAGAATATTTCCAATATCAACGATTTTATGTTTTTGCGCGGTGTTGCAATAAATAAATGTCGTTTTCTGCCGCGCGCCTTGTGGCTGATGATCAAGATAAACCTGTCGTGAGCTAAGCACTTGATTAATTACTTCGACTATTATTCACTTACATACGTTTGTTACTGGCACGATAACACGCACATGTCCGGACAATACGTCGTCGCAGTGCCATGATTGCGGAGTTATCGTCAGAGCGATGTAACGAGTTCAGGATTCAGACCGGTCTTTCTCTCCGTAAAAGCTTTTACCTTCGTTAATGTCTTTACGACGTCCTGAGCATCTGAATTATTTATGGGCGCAAAGAACTCACGGAGAACGAGAAACAGAAGGATGAAAGGGGAGAGAGACGGGGAGCAAGGAGGGAACAAAGTATCATCGTGGAAGTGAGAGACGGAACCAGAAGAGACAAGCTTCGAGATAAGTTCGAGTTACTTTTAGGTCTTTTAAGCGCGACACTCTCGGATACAAGACAACGTTAATTACGCCCTCAAGTGCTTTATTATAAAACACTTTGCAGTGTTAATTGTCGCGCCTACGACGACGGAGAATGATACAAAAAAAAAAAAAAAAAAAAAAAAAAAAAAAAAGCTCGAAATTCATTGCGACGATAAAACGTCAGAGTAAATGGCTTTGTAAGTTCCGCTTCGCCGAAGTTCGGACGGGAGAGTTTTTATATTGTGCATCGGGAAGAGATGAGATTGGAAACTTTTAATATCGCGCCGGAATCTTTTCCGTCTTGCAATCATTATACTGAGATACAGACCATGCTCGCCCCCCCCCCCGTTCAAGCAAGTTTCTCTTTAAATATTGTTAACACTACTTGGAGTTACAAGTCGAAGGTAAATACGCTCGTTATTTCGTTCAATTAATAATACATATTGCTCTCTCTCTCTCTTTTTCTCTTTTTTTTTTCTTATGAGCGGAAAAACGCGGAAGAATCTACAAAGCTTAGTTCATAACAACCGTCTCAAAACTAGCTAATAAAGTGAGCAAACACCGAACCGATAACTACCGTCCAAAACTCAGGACAATAACTGCACCGAAACTGGCTAATAGTTTGGCTGTTTCTAGCCAAACTATAGCATCGGCAGAACTTACCGACTTTCGGCTGCAAATACTAGTCAGTAACCGGGAAAACTGGCCAATTATTGGTTATACTTTGTTTGAATTTCCACTGCGGGAGATTACATTGAATCTCATACAGACGTCACCGGAAACTTACGTCGTACCGCCCGTAATGACGATGGCCATTGCGGCACATTCAACGTGTTAATGATAATGAGAGTGAGAATCGAGTAAAACTTGCTGGAATTCGCGAGCACGTAGCCTTCCCCCCCCCCCGAAAGTCGTTATCAACTGATTAACAAGCTTTGATTAAAGACAAACCACCCGTATGTTAGTGCGCGAGCGCGCGCGGCGTTACAGCGCGCTTAATAACGTGATTCGGCTCCGCTCGAGAGAAAGACACAATACATTACATACACTAGATACACTGCGAATTTCGTGGATAACAGCACTCGGTTAATGAATATGAATTTCTGCCGCCGCGCATATACCTGCCAACAGTTTTGGAATAGATATTCGACATGAATGTACGTACGAGAATACACGTACATTGCGCGCGCGCGCAACCCGGTATTATAACGTAAATTATCGTGAAAACATACGGTATTTAGATTTTGTTGAAAATTCGCGAAAAATAAAATTTCAACGATTCTTGAGCGCGCGTATATTTCCGGAGAGAGAGCAGAGAGAAAACGCTTGACGGCCAACAGATTAGATTCGAAATACTATCAGCGATAAGTACAACAAAGAACAACGCGGCTTTTCATCTACGAGACGTCCACGTCTCATTTCCCGGTCCCGACATTATCGTACATACCGGCGGGGAAATCGCGTCTTCGTATTTCGAGAGTTACGACTCAAAGGCGGCCTTATTTTCTCGTTAAAGAACGATTTAACGAGAAACGAAATTAAGGGTCGCGCTTCTTGCCTCGGAGAGGCAGTCGCCCCCGCGTCTGTCTTTCCACTTTTCCGTGGCCGCGCGCGCCTCGGTGTTTTCTTAGCACACTTCATCACCTTTAACCGCACCGGAAACCGCAATGGCGTTCGGGGTGGCAGCCTTCGGCGCCAAAGGTGATTCAATGCTTTCTCATTAAGTTCCTGTCTCATTTTGTCTGCCTCCGTCGCTTTTTGTTGTTTCGCATTTGCCGCTATTTACGCAATCATCGTTACTCTCATCGATAGAAGAAAATTACATCCACGGAAACTGCTTTTGCGCCCCGCGTGTGTAACGTTCTTTCGTCGAAACAAGTAAATTAAGTTTTAACGGCACTTTTCTTCGCGCTGTACCCAGACATAATATCCGCTTAACTGTCTCATTATAACGCGAGTTGCAATTTTATCGCTTTAACATCGCAGAAATGGGTTTGAAGTAGAAATTTTTGAACTTCGCGTGTTTCATACTATACTCTTTTCACATTTACATTCAAAATTATTTCATTTGCATCGGAGTAAAATATAAATCTTGCATAAAAAATATATAAAATAGTATTTTCATAATTTTCTTGGAGTTAAATATACACGTTTGAATGTCACCATTGAGAAAAGCTTCATTTTTAGTATACAATGCATTTAGAAATAGTTGTAGGGAAAACAGATGTAAACGTTTGCAATAAACGCGAACATCGGCAGCAGCGAATATTATAATGATTTAGTCGTGATTTGTTACGCGTATATTTTTTATACCGCGCGACATACCTACATCGTTCGTTTATGTATATGTACAAACCTTCGCTACGCGGGTTGTAAAAAACGAATATTCCGTTATACAGCGGTTCTATCATGGGGTACGATTGCTACGATAACTTTTATTGTGCAAACTATCATAAATTCGAGCGAAATTTCATTTCCAAACTGCGACCCATTTCTCTGGGCTGTATCTGCATTTTGCAGCGAACCCGCGCGGCGCGCGGGTGAATCGCGAAGGCAGAAACTATTTCGTTCGGTGGCTGCGGCACGGGAAGAAGTTAACAGTTGGACCGGCCGTTTCCGCCCGGTATTTCGATCAAGCAAGATCTTACGCGAGATAACATCGCCGATTGTTCTACGCGCTATTTCAGACGAAGAGGTCAAAGTCGTCCCGTCCCCTCTCCCCGCGCTTTCTTCCTTGAAAACGCGCGACATTCGAGAAAACGGTTAAGGCTGCACGAGCACGCCCCACACGGGGCGGAAAAGCTCCTTCAATCGGGAATAATAAACTTTTATTGCAAACTATTTCAATGAAATTCGCGCTGAGCGCAGGTTTTCTATAACCTCGTGTGATGACGCGACGACAAAACGGAGGTTCTCTCCCTGACTATCTCCGATTTGATCGCGATTGTATCGCGATGATACCGTTATAGGAGACACGAAAGGAAACTATTATTGACACTGTCAATAGCGTAACACAAATTGTCTCAAAGAGAAAAAGTATTTCAGAAATCTTCTTTTTTTTTTTTTTTTTTCTTCGTAGCTCGTGTATGAGAAATGCATCTCTCTTGCAGTTTTCTCAGACATTGGAAAAGAACACGTAACTTGTAAATTTTTTTATCACAAAAAATTATCGAGCACATTGTTAATATCGCTGTATGTTCTCGGCGAACAGAATTTTTCATTTTGTTACCGCAATTTTCGGATACGAATATCAACATTCGCGTCAAGAGTTCCGCAACTTAATTTGTCCGTGTGTTTTGACAAGTTGTTCGTAAGAGAGGAAAATCTTCGACAGATCGAACATGAAACTCTTTGGGATTTACCTGGAATGAAGTTAGAGTTTATTGGTTTACTGGAAGTAAACGGAAAAGGACTTGCGCGCGAAACGTGCTCAATAATCCGTGCCACGAGATTATCCGAGCGCTGCCGGGCGTTTCTTTCGACGTGCTTTTACCTTCGCAGCTTCGCGCGGAAATCACGATGGAATTTTAACAAGTTACACAGCTCGTGTGCGACCGGAGGGTTAGCTTGCTCGGAAAACGCACAAAGACTTATGAAAGTCATGAGTTTTTTTCTCTCTCTCTTTCTCTCTCTCTCTCTCTCTCATGAGGGAGGGAGCATTGTCGTTCTTTCACTTTTTTCCACAACAAGTATTATGTAGCGAGCGGTAAACACGATGTGAACATAACTTGCATTAAACGCAGATATCGATAAAAATCTTGTACGCAGGTTGCTGCTTTAACGAACTTACTTACGGTCGAAGAACCGCGATTGATCCTTAGTCATCGATAAGATGCAGAGAGTTGAACATCGTGGAATTTAACAATTTCTCTGGATTTTTCTGCTTTTTTGCCGGTTAATAAACTTCTTTTTCTCAGATAGCTTTGTAAACCAAAGACTGTAATTACGTCATTTCAAAAGAGAATATGAAATTTGAGCAAACAACAGAAAGATAAAGCAAAAGTAGTTGTAACTAAAGAAACTAACGTAAGAAGGAAAACGACATCGTTAAAAATTTTTGTGTTGTTGTAATTTTTAACATCAAAAATCCGAACGGTAAGCCGCAATGTAAGATTATCAATATTACGAATTAAAATGTTGTTTGCTTCGTATCTATATTTATTATTCTGTGAAAAAAATTTATATTAGCCTCTCATATATCGGTAAAAAAAAAAAAAAAAAAAAAAAAAA
>QVNW01001914.1:0-26489 GCA_014825475.1 Pseudomyrmex flavicornis
AATATATTACATTAAAATCTTCACCGCTCGTATTGACCTTCATTTCTACCATTTGTATTTATACGACACGAGCTTCACTCTTTGTTCTTTACTTGCTGTTATATTTTGGTAATAATTTTTACTTATTGTGAAACTTAATTAGCACTTAATTATGATGTAGAGTGTTGGAAGATTTTTTTAACTGGAAATATATTTTTTTAAAAAGGGAGGCCAGCGTGACGTCAAGTCAGTCTCCCTTCCGCCCACTTTAATTCCAATTTTCTGCCAAACTTGAGCACCAAATTTTTTAATTGGGCACCTAATTAGCACTTAATTTTTATATAGGTGCGAATGTGGTTTTCATAGAGGGAAGGCTAACTTAATATAGGCGAGTGCAACGCAGCCGAACGGTGCTTATTTTAACAAACGTTGTGGCCGTAACTTTTTTCCTTTCGATCTTAAACTACTTGAGTGATTACGCAATATGTTGAGATCAAGTTTTTGACTCCGCGTTTAATTCTAACTCCAATTATTATTATTACAGTTTTTGCCGAGCGGATATATCCGCCATTAGGCCACAGCGAACGTATCAGTCTGAGCGGATGCATTCGCCTTTAGGCCGTAGCGACAGTTTTTTCGCTGGACGGATATATCCGTCCATTGGTACTCTATAAGATCAAACGGATTATTTGGATTAACGTTACCTACCTGCGCTCGCGCGTGACAGTCATCGAATGCACGTTATACCATGCGCGCATTTTATTAAACGTGTGTCTTGCATTAAATCCGAGTAAACGCACGCTGCCTCCCCCTAATAAAGAATGATTTTGCCCGTCCGCGCGCGAGATTCTCGTTTAAGGGGGACATTAAAGCGAGATTCCCATCGGATCGGAAGCGATCTCTCTCGCATCCGCAATTACGACGCAATTATGCGCCTCTGGTCCCATTATCAGTGTCTGCGCCGTGTTCTGTCCGCTATACGCCTGAATCCCGGATTGTGTATTCCGAGCCGAGTAGTTGAGGCTGTTAGAGGCTGTTCATTTCTTTGAAAATTGTTGAGCGTTTATTCGAATTTTCTCTTCTGTAACAAGTCTTTTCTGCGACTCGAGCTTTTTCAAGAGAATCGCAAAACTATGCGACGTCAAAATTATCACGGAACATTAAGTCTTTTTATGTTTTTTTTTAAATGAATGTATTATCTACTTTTAATTTCTATAGGGGGACGGGAGTAAATTGGGTATTTCACATATTCGTAGATGCAAACAAGCATCCTATATGAATTTTCGAGTTAATTAATTATTTGTATATTTTTGAATATTTTTGTATCTTTATTGCTCAGTTACTGAAGATGATCAACATAATAAACTGTGATCGAAACGTCTTAAACCACATTTTAAAGTATTGCTATTTATTGTCACCTCAGACCGTTGGGCTCTTTGGTTCCTTTTTCTGACTTACTTTCACCGAGCCGTTTTATTGAAACTATATATTTTTGAATTAAATTTAATTCGAATTTCTATGTGTAATAATTTGCGATTTAAAAAAGTTAGAAAATATATTTATAATTGCACCAACATATAGGCTCGTAATGATCTTAATTCTTAGTTTTAATGTATTATCTATTTACATAATTTTGGCGTAAAAATATAATAAGAATTCACGTGAAATGCGCGGAGATTCTTATTCTTACAATCTTGCAGAGTAGTCATCGTGTCGACGGGACGAAAGTTAATTAACAGTCCGGCGTTTAAAAGGGTCAAATTGCAGGCAAAGGAGTATATCCGGCTCTTTGGCAAATCCGGTACATCGGGAAAGCAGGCACTGGGGAACAGAGATATCTTCTCTCGGGATCGGTAACTTGCTCGCGCGCGTGGCGTAGCACGTGAATGTAGGTTAGAATGCGGTAGAGGGTAACCAAGCCGCGACGAGCACAAGCACCAAGAGCGGACAAGCAAGCAAGCAAGCAAGCAAGCAGCTGACGCGGTGGAATCAATATTCTCACGTGTACGCATATATAGCGCACGCACGGGCCGACCCGGCGCTCGCAAACGATATACGAACGAATGACGACCCGGGGAAAAGGTGGATCCGGATCATTAGCGGCGGATCATCGACCGAGAATAATCCGAAGTATTTGCGATCTCGCACGTCACGTAGTTTTCGAGATGACAGTCGGCACATGTACAATTTCCGTGATTGCGTAATGGGTGAAAATGCGCGTGGTAATTACTCGTCGCAAAATCGCCGCATTAATGAAATCGTCGCGCGTGTGCAATTGGTGAAACTGATGTACCTTTATATTTTACGTACATAATTGCATTGAAATCTCTAATCTTGATTGAAATTCCAAAAGTAATTTTGCCTCACAAAATTAATTAATCTATCGAAAATGAGAAGGAAATTAATAGATTCAATTGCGATTTTTTAATTATTTTTTAAAAAATATGTTAAACTGTTTTGTAAAATTAGTAGTAAAAAAATTAACGCAGTTTCACGTTTTGGTCTTTTTTAGGGTAGCGTGTAAATGCGATTATTCGCGAATTTAAATCTAAATTCACATATACGTGCACTGAAAAAAAAAGTTTTGTTGAGATAACCAAACTTTGGTAAATCGAACCAAATAAAATGTTGTGGGAACCAAAGTTTTGATTGAGATTACCAAGGTTATCTCAACAAAACTTTTTTTTACTTTTTTGTCAGTGTGAGAAAAAAAAATATATATGTATGATTCAAACATATGTTGAGATAAAATAATCTCGAGCAGATTTACGCGGACAATTTTTATCTATTTGCCGCTCAATATCGAACGGAAATCAAACACACTTGCGGCGATAAACGATTTATCACAATTTTTTCTACCGTAAAATACACTCTCTTTGTCCATTGAAATACGTCGCGTTCAATATTGACCACATGGCCGTCAATGACAAGATAAAGAATAATTTTTTTTTTGCATCCCGTGCACAATCGGTTCGATGCAGATAAAACCGAACCTATTTCCTTCGCACCGTTCGTTCTATCATCAGTTCTTTGAAATTAAAACCCGTTTGTTCCGAATACATCGGCGAAACGTGAGAGCAAAGAGAGCCATCTATAATAATATCCGTCTCGATGCTCTATTAGAACACGCTTTCCTTTCCCATGCGCGAATCTTGCGCAAACACATAATGGCATAATTAATCTTGGAATTGCGCGGTTGCGCAATAAAGAGCGAGAATTTAATTTTAAAATCCGATCCGGCAGCGCAGTCGCGCGTTCCCTTTGCGCAAATAATACAGGAGCGAATGAATAAACTCCGTTGCAATCGATGCGCGCAATCAATCCGATTACTCTTTCACGGCGTGAGATAAATTTGCCTATCCATACCATCTATTATACGGTCTGTATATACATATATGTACATAGCGCGGCATCTCTCTCAGGTCCGTGTGCTTTCGCGTTAAGTTGGAAACGACTGATCGATAAATTGCCGCGGCGCACCCGCCTGCCATCGGTGTGTCGCTAATTTTTAGAAAGCGAGACAGACAGACAGACAGACAGACAGACGGACAGACGGACGAACGAACGGACCCTTCACGTTTGACCCCCTTCGCGCATTTGTTAACAGCGCATTCACTCGATATATCCGCGCATTCGAGTTCTCCCGCGATAAATCACGCCTCGAAACCGACCGATCGACCGTGTGCCGGATCCGCGCGCGCGCGCGCTTACTTTCAAATATCTCGGCGTGAAGCCCTGCGAGAAGAGAAAGAGCGACACGGGGTCGGACACCGCGAGAGGGGCTCGCCTTGACGGAAGAAGAAAGCAAAGCGGTCGGTCGGTGACGCGCGTTGCTGCTGGACTCCTGGAGCTGGATGCGCGTTATCGGTTCGAGCGTGTGCCCCGTATAGGTGTCTGTCCGTATTGCACGCGAGTTTGCTATTGGACCGTGACCGACGCGAGTGGGGAACGAAAGTGAGACGCGATTGGCGGCGCGCGTCGGCGCCGACGGAAAAGGTCGCCAAGCGAGAGACCAGGTCCCGCATCGACGCTCAGATGCCTGAAGACCGCGCACCCTGTTGTGTCTTCGTTCCGCGCGCGCGCGTTATTACTTTGCTAGCGTGTCGGAAGAATCATACATACGTGCAGCGTTTAAAGAGACTTGCGTGTGACTGTTGGTCGAGTTATTTCGCTGACAAATCGGAGCCGAACGAGATTTTTGTGAACGACACGTGCGACATTCTGGCGAAGCTTCCAGAAAACGTGTGCTGTGTTTTGTTGTCGAAGGGTGGCGGACGGAAAGAGACAGAAAAACAGAGAGAGAGAAAGAAGCAGTAAGTTGCGAGCGCGCGACAGACAGCGATCAGGTGACAAAATCCGTTGTGCTCTCGGGCTTCTTCGTCACCCCTCGGAGAGTAACCTCCCTCTTCGACGAGCGCGCCGAAGGAATAAGAATAGTTGCCGCTCGGCGCTCGCGTGGCGCGTTAAGTTTCTTTCGTGCGTGCGCGAAACTAGCTCTCGTTTCGGAGCGCGTTACGTTAGACACCGTCTAATTTAACGTGGAAATTTATATTTTTATCGCGTATACCTCTCCGGTGTTCGCGCGAGGTGAAGTGACTTTTCGAACAGAGAGAGAGAGAGACGGTCTCGCGAGTCTTGCGAGTGTGCATCGCGAGATTTTGTTTCCCGAGTGTGCGCTAAGCTATCTGACACTGACTGCGCGAAGAGTGTGCGCTAAAATTGGATATCTCAGTCGCGCCGCGAGAGCTCCTCGCACAGCTGACCGCGCAAGCGAACCGGACGATGCGCCTCGTGGGATCGCTCGGCGAACGATAACGAAAGGTACGATTTTCCTCGCCGAAGATAATAAATATTGTTTACTTTGATAATACTAATTAAAGGTGGCCCCGCACCGTCGCCGCACCGTCTATAAATACACTCGAGAGAGAGAGAGAGAGAGAGAGAGAGAGAGAGAGAGATAGTAACGAGCGAGCCAAGTTTCCCGTGCGCGATTAATACCGAGAAATTTATTATAAATATTGAAGCGATATTCTAATATGCTTAATGCTTTGTGTTTTAATGAATACCGATGCGACGTATTTTATCCCACAACAACAGATAACGCATGTAACAAATAGGCGGGTTTTTTCCAGCTCTCGTTTCTCCTACCTCGTTTCTTTCTCGTCGTGCTCGTAACACTTTTAAGCGAACAATATCGTAATAATGTGCTGTTTTTTTTAATTTGAATTACAATTTAATTTGAAAAACTCTCTCGAGCAACGTATAATTGTCGTATTATTGCTCGTCAAGCTTGACTGATGCTGCACAGATACGCGACTGTAATTCATTAAGTTAATGACGTATTATCACATAATTGTCGTAATGTAATAATTTCTGCTAACAATCATAATTGTTTGAGACCACCGGTTTTTTATTTGCGCTTATTCCGATTAGAACCCGGCTTAATTGCGGCTTTGTTTCTCAATCAGAATTTCTAATTCGAAGTTACAATTTCTTTGTGCAATAGTTGATTTATTGTCGTCGTTTTTATATAACCGCTGTGGAGCAAGTATATAAATTATTTCGCCAATTTCGTCTGGAGGGGGTGAAGCTTTAATGCGCGCACGTGGAGCGAAGCTGATGCAACCAGCGTGCATTATGCAGCTCCCCGAGTCTGCATAGCGATGCAACCGCTTGCTCGATCTCTCATGTGACATAAGATACCTCGGCAGGTTCGAAAAAGAACTGACGCTAATGATATACGCATCAAAGTTTTAAATGCGTTACATGTTCCTATATTCTCTTCTCTTCTTTTCCTTGCATATTGCCGTTACGTGAATCTGTCTGTTCGCAGATCTGTATATAATGTAGATCCTCTTTTTATCTTCTTTTTTCTCTCTTGAAAGTAGATCAGATCCGTAGACATATTTGTATAGCCGCATAGTTTTTGCCGTTACGCGAATCGCAGTTCGGTGAACAAAGAGCGACGATAAATCGGTGAAATATGTATCTGTTTTCCGCGCAAGCGTGGATATATTTAACAATGGTAATTTAATATTATTAATGATAATAGAGTAAGTTTTATTATCGCGTGGAATAAGCAATCGCTTTTTTTCGTTGAAGATAGAATTCGTTAATAAAAATCTATATTCTTGCGCAACAAAAAAAGAAGAGAAGAAAAACTTCGAACTTTGTTCTGTACTATTTATATCATTAACTGAAAAAAAAAAAAAAACATTTACTCGTATTGAAACAAAAATTTTGTCCGTAGAAATGAATAAGTTTTCTGTCAAATGTCGAATAAATTTCTTGCTGTCCGGTTGCGCAAAGAAAAATAACAGATTTAGACCAGACGTCGATTTCGTCGATGTGAAGAAAACGAACGCGCCTCTAACACAACTCAATTTTACCGAAATATGGATTTTCACGATTTGATTGCCAAACAGCCTGTTTATCTCGGCTGCGCGCCAAGATCGCGCACGCTTTCGTCGATTTGCAAAATGTGCGTATACACATACACTGCTGTGATGATCATCATACGGACTGATTTCTCTCTCGACGACATCGGTTTCGTTCTCTCTCTCGCGCGCGCTTTCCCAATAGAGAGCGATTTCTGAACGAACGTCACGCATTCTTCGCGACTGTAAGTAATCGCCGCGATGAAAAACGCGCGAGATGCAGGGCCGTACGTCTGCTTTTTCCGAAACGCCGAAGCTCTTGGTTGGCGTTTCTCAGCAGATTCGAAGCAAAAAACTTGCGTAGTTTCTTTTAGTAAAATCAATACAAGTTATAGTTGAAAAAGTTTAAAAACTGTTTCCACCGAAGCATGAACAATATTTACACGTATATTTGCAAATGTGTTTTTTTTGGCGAGGAAGGGAGGAGAGAGAGAAAATTATTTTGCGGATTTGATGGATTGTTATGATTCGGACTTCATTAGTCTGCCGTAGATTCGCATGATGAAACGCAGGTCGATGACTACGAAGTATTATTCTCGATCAGGAGCGGCGTTTCTCGTTCTTTCCTTCATGTGAACCGACGGGGAATCGCCGCCTCACAACTTTAAAGCCGTTAGCACAGAGGTTCACAAACTGTTTCGCTATATGTTGCTTTTTACATGAAATCAAAATTGTGAAAAAATTTGTTTTGTGAAAAATATTTATTGAAATATTTGTTACTCTTTTAATTTTTTAAATTTTTTGTTTCCAAGATGTTTGAGATACGTAAGCAATAAATTTGTCTTTACCGTTACGACTTGCGCTGTTAGAAAATTTTTCTCATTTTTTTAAGTAAAAGACGTGTCAAGATTTTCGACAACGCTCTCTTAAAGTTTTACCCTTACTCGTCTCATTTGTGATGCTTGTTGCGTGTCCAGTTTGGGAACCAATGGGCTGCTAGGTGAAAGATCACAATGCAATCCCGACCGGGCAAGAGCGAGTGAGTAGTCGAGTGACTCAGAGTTCGAGTATCCGTGGCACACGGCAACTCGTGACGGCCATTGTGATCACCTTTCTTTCATCGAGCTTCACACAGTACCGCTCATGGAATTCGTAATATCGACTGGAACGTGTACGGAACGTGTACGAGTTCGGCATTATGCCGTTAGAAATGTGGGAAAGCACACGGTCATCATTTTTATGCAAAGCATTTATTTGCGGATATCATCACGGATATTACGATCGTCGGTTAAAATCAAAATAAGTAGGTGCGCGTAAAAATATTTAATATAACAAGATTATTTGAGTTTCTCATTCCAATTAAATTATTTTAATACGTTCAAAAATTGATTTTTGGCAATCACAGAGAGACACTTCTAATTTTATAAAACAAGGTTGCGAAAACAATATTATAATAAAAAATAAAACAAAATAAAATATAGTAACAAATATTAAAATATTTTTGGCAGAATAAATGTGAACTGACGAGGAGATTGAAATCCAAGACATGATAAAATTGATTTCGTAGTGAGAAAAATTGATGAGATTTCAAAGTTTCTGAATCACTGTGAAGTGTTCGACTTGAGGAGTTGATTCGAAGATAACTTTTCCAAATCATTAAACATCACTATATAGGGCGTTTCCTCGTACTTGTTACTTCGAAGTATTTCCCATCGCGACCCAGAAAACGATCCCAATCCCGAAAGAAGGATAAGAACCAACGGCGGAGAGATTTCCTCGAATCTCATCGCTTGTTCCGCTCTGTTGTTTTCTTTTTTTTTTCACGCACATTACATTTGACCCAAATACAAAATGGGTCTGTCCCCGCCATCGGAAGTAGCGCACAACGATATTGCTATCGGGAAGATGCCTTCGTGACGGTACAAAAGCAGGGATATCGATAACGCCGCCTGTCGGGCTACTTGCTCGAGTATAACGCGCGACGTGAGTGCCACTTCCATTTTCGTCGGGGAATAGATCGGCTGCTTTTTCGGAGCGCGTGTGTGCGCGCGAATGTCTAGAACAACGGCACCCCGTGACAGCACAAACTCGCGCTATCGCATCTCCTAGATGTTATCGCCATATGAAAGAGGATGAGAAAGATATGAACGTGTGACAGAAATGATGGGACGTGCCGCGCCGCCATGAGGATCAATCTTTCTATGCGTATGCGAAATTACATTTTAAAATATATTTTCGGAAGATGGAGAACTCAAAAAAATTGTCAGTTATGCCAAAGAAATATTTAGAAAGTGTTCTCGTGAAAGAACTTGCGAATTTTAGAATCGCGTTATAATAAAAAAAAAAATCGCGTTATAATAAAAAAAAAAATAATAATAATAATAATAATAATTAGGAGAGACCGAAACATTACAAAGTAACATTTAAAATAAATGACAAAATATGAAATATATGCAATATTGTGTAATATTGGGTATAAAATAGTTCTTTAAAAATATTAATTTCATATGTCTTTGTACAAAAAACATTATTCAGTGCTAAACACGATCGTAGAAATTTTCCAACTTATTCTACATCCAGAGTTGGTTGTCACATATCTCTTATTAAAAAAATTATAAGGTAAATAATTTCTGTTTTTTATATTTTACTATAGTTAGTAAAATTATATATCATTATACACATCAAGTAGGTAGATATTTAAAAAAGAATTATTTAAAAAACATTAATAATCATTTATTTGTAAACCTAACACTTTTTATTAGTGATTTTTATAAATGCTTACATTACATTAGTAAGTATCTTGAACATAGATGACATTTTAATGTAAGAAGATATAATGACTTTTAGAAATGGTTTTACCTGTTTGAGAAACTTTAATGCGCGAAACACACGGCAATTACTTTCACGCGCATACTCATGATATGGCAACTAATCCCGCCTCATCTCAGTCAACTTATCTCAAACTTCAGGTTTAGTAAAAGATATATTTATAAATCATGTTACAATTATGGTTGAATAAATATAGAAACATGATATAAAATTGTGTCATTTCTTATATTTAATATAAAATTTGGAGTTAGGAATTTTTACCACAATAAAATAATTGAAAAATAGAGATTAAAAAAAATCTATTTGCCATATCAAATATTAAAAAAGTATTTGTAAATGCCACATGCCATGTGTTTAACAAAAAAAGCTATTTCACACACGTGAACAATACAAAAGTAGCAATCTACATTATAAAGAAGAATATTTTACTATGTTATTTAGTAGAATTTATTTTACAATGTTATTTAACAAAATAAATTAGTGCTGTATGACAACTAGCTCGGTGTCACAACTAGCCCCAATCTTTTCTATTTCTTGCGAAAAAAAGATATTGAGAAAATTGTAAATCTCCGATTTAGATCACCTGGTGTAAAATTCTACCATAATATAATAGGCAAAAATATTTTCGAAGACGACTGATATGAAATCAACGAATTTTAAAAATGAGAGCGCGCACACGCGATGCATCTTGGATGGAAATACCTTGGGTTACTTAATGGAAATACCACAGGTTTTAAAGGCATGTGGCGCAAAAGCTACAAATTGACCGCCGTAGATAGAGGTTGTCTCCCCCGACGATCATAAATTTTCTGACGAGGCGCGCAACAATCATTTCGCTTCGGAGTTATATCTACCGGGGAATTTTGTGGCTTTGAAAGAACGGAAATGCGATCGGACGAAGTGCGGTGATTTATTTCTTTGTAAACTTTATATTTCGCGGACTTTTATGTTTAAAAAATTTTATCTCAAAGAAGCGCAACAATTTCATGTGTACATACATGCGACGTGTATTGCATAAAACTTCTTTCGTCAAATACCGTGAAGTTTCATATGTTCGTTGTTGCGTACGACACGTGCAAGTCGAAATTAAAAAGATTTCTTTTCAAGATATGAGTAAACGTTGCACATAAAGTCACTTTAATATGACGTTCTTGACATATATCTATAGGTTAAGTTGAGTGCGCGAGAGCTAGGATATTGCGAAAATCCAAACAAACACTCGGTCTTTTTATTTTAACATTAATACGCGGCGCAACGTCAACAGTAAAAATTATCCCGACGTCAAATCGAATGTTGTGTAACAGATTATCGATACTGACGAGTTCATTTCTCTTTGGAAAAATTACGCGCAGAGATTCATTTTTAGATTGTTTCTCGGATATTTTTTCTTTAAAGAAATTATCGGAGAATTTTCTGTTTTAATTTTCAGGGGGGAGAAAGCTCGGCAGCATCGAGCTTGTTAATGAATTACGAGCACAAATTTACTGCAAATTTAACAAAGCCCTTGCCATCTAATTAACAGACTGATCTCATTAAAGTTCAATTTCGGCGCGGTGAAAAATCTTCATTAAAGGTTGAACTCGTGTACGTCATTGTTAGTATTTTTTTTATATACATTGTGTGTTTTTTTATATATTTGTTCATTAGAGCTTTTTGCGGGACGTAAAAGTTTTTCCGTCTAAGCAGAACATGTATTTCGAATGAATCGTAACTTCGCGCATTTCTCTTTCGCAAAAAAATTTCGGTTAGTTTTTTCTGTTTTGCGCTTCGCAATATCGAGCAGCACGAGAGAAAACTCGTGGAAAAAAAAAATACACGAAGGTTAAACGATGCGCGTTGGCAGCGGAGTAGAAAAAATTCGCACGCGGTATTTGAAGCGCATGTGTGTGTACGCAACGCTGTACGAACCGTTCGCGGCGAGAATTTTTTGGCCCGCAATTAACATTCTAGGGGCGGCGACCGACATTCGCCTTCCTTTTCTCTTTGCACTTTATCGAAGCGTAAATTATGTTGTCCGTCGATGAAATGAACGATGACAGAATTATTGACGCTAGAATCTCGCCGTCGCTGCCGTGGCGAGTGACAGTCGCCAAAACGCGCCTTCGCTCCATCTTCGTGACGATATTAATATCGACGTGTTTTAAAACGAGCTTTTTCAATAGCTCGTAGCTTTTTTCTTCCAATTTTAACTCTTTGAGAACATTATTATCGATGACGCGACACAGCGCCGCGGCTTTTAAATACGACAGATATCAATTTGTCGGACAAGCGCGGATGCGATGACTGGAATTGAGTGACGATCAAATGGGTAAAAGTTTTCAATTAAAGAGCATTGTTCGGAGCTGTCTTATCGCGACGACGCGCGGTAACGACACACGCTCCATTTTTCCGCAGCTTTTTGGAGACCGGCCAAAGGCGCTTCCCCCGTTATTAGAAACTCGATCATAGTTTCTAGTCTCTCTCTTCACAAAGGACAAAGCGACCATTTATCGAATGGAATAAATCGTCTCGTCTCCCCGCGCTTTTGCCGTCTCGCGCGTATCGATTATTACCGGATTATTTCGGGTAGAACTTTTTCAATTATTTCGCGCGCTCGAACCAAAATGATCCCACACGTGATCGATACATTCGCCCCCCCCGAAACTATTGGACACGTAAGTGTTTTGTACATGACGGCGTTCTGCAATTTCACCTGAAGCGTCTCGATTCGAAGCGACGAAAATATATATATATATATATATACCGGGTCGTCAACCTCCCGCCTGGTGCAGAAATTAAAGACGAGAAATTATTCATTCGCATTAGCTAACACGGAAAATCGATAGCGCCTCTCGCGCTGACCGAACTGGAAACGTCACGTCAGACCGTTGCTCGACTGACACAGCATTTATCAGGCGCGTTCATGATATGGGAACAATCAATATATTTATCGAACGCGTAACACACACACACAAAAAAAATAAAATAAAATAAAATAAATAAAAATAACGAAACTTTCCGTCTACTCTCTGGTATATTTATACAAACCGCAGGCTGCAGCGTTTTGTAAACTTCTTTTATTAAAAAAATAATTATTAATTTGTTAAATAAGTGAAAATTAATGGCTGAGTAGATTAAAAAACAATTAAATTAGACCAAATTTGCCGATAGTCCAGACTTTTCTGGTTTTGTTGACGCGCGTAAACGGTTGATTATTCGTCCTCAAAACAGGTGTGTACATGTTACGTTTACTTTAAGCTTCCTTTATAACGGATATTTCAATTCAGAATTCGTTATTTAATTTTTTATTATTTTCAACGTTGTAATTTAGACAGTTGGCTGAAAAAGATCAGAATAAAATGATCGAAACGTTCCTATCTACCACATTTGTGTGTCAATCCAATTTCTTTAAGAAACCACCACCATCCGTAGACTATCGGCAAATTTGGTCTAATTTAATTGTTTTTTAATTTGTTCGTCAATTTTTTCTTATTTTTAATAAAATATAAAATAATTAATATAAGTTATTAAAAACATTTAACGCGATCTAGATTTTCGCTTTGTTTTGTACATACGGAGTACTTTGTGCAATCGCGTTTGCGAATCCGTGATGCATTTTTCACAAAGTGGAACGCGCGCATTTCGTTCGAGTCGAGCGGTTCTGTCTGGAAGCAGTTATTTAGGTAAGATGTCGGCCATAAAACCTCTCGACGGAGGATATACCATGTATTGGCGGGGCTCGCATCTCCTGCGAAGGATAAGCCACGTTGGAATCGCTCACGAAGAGACCACCAAGCAAGCGAAATCGTCTTCTTTGCGAAAACCTTTAAGGCAGATTTACACCAGCCGTGTACTTTCGATTATTATACATGGATAAAAACTATGAGAAAAAAATACACATCGAGGAATTGACAGTTGCGACGTAAAATAATTTCTTAGTTTTTTAACATATCTTCTATTCTTGTATAAATTTATTTTGTACAACATCCACGCGAAATCCTCGGAAACATCGAGTTTACACGTTCCTCAGATGTTGAATATTTATCAAAAGTGTAAAAAAAGAGAAGGGTTTATATATTTGGAATCGTATCATTTTTCAACGCGGATGATTATTTTTGCGAAAAATGCTCGGTTTACGCGCACGTTTCGCTCGAGATGATCGTCAAAGCGATTACCGTGCAAATTCGTCTTTCCGATCTCTCTCTCTCTCTCTCTCTTTCTCTCTCCTCCGCGGTATCTCGGAACACGGATCCCGCGATCCGTGAGAAAGTCAAACAAGAGCGAATGCCAAGACCTATTCCTCGAGTCGCGATCCGACACGGCTTTAAGATCGATCGTGACCTTCGGCTTTCCTGTTAGAGAAAAGTAATCCGACGGGCATACATACCGCGTTACGTAAGGCGCGACTTTTATTATTCTATTTTGCGTCACATCCGCACATCTGAAACTGGCACTCGATTCGCGACGCGAATATACTTCCGAGATGAATAATCTATAGTTTTATTATATAGTATAGTATATTATATAGTATAAAGTTTTATATATAATATAAAACTTTCGGACGTATTTTTGTTTTTTTTTTTGTCTTTTTTTGTCTTTTTTTTTTAACTTTGATGCACGTAATGACTTCTTGCGGAATATTTTCTAGAGGCACGCTTTTGCAATTCTAATTGTTTCACGTAGTTATTTTGATTCTCTTTAGTAAACAGAAACGTTTTCCAATTTGTCGAACAACAAGCTGCCATTAAAAAGTTCGGTGTTCCGCAACGTATTTCGGTGCAAAGGAACGAGCTGTGCATATTCGAATTTACAACTTTTTTCAAGATAAAATTCCGAAGATATTCTCTCTCGGGGGATGTGCACTTTCTTCAAATATTTCTCTCGAACTCTCTCATAACGCAATCCGCGTTTCCTTTAAAAGCGCAAAGAGTCGCGTTTAAGACGTCCGCGTTTTATTTATATACGTTCTCACCTTCAAGTTTTATCAACTTTTTGCGTAGTGTCGAGTGTAAATGCGACTGAATTATAAATATCGAAAGAGAGAGAGAGAGAGAGAGATACAATATATCTGGCGTTTTCATCGGTTCACAATCGACGATATGTAAAAAAACAAAACTCATGCAAACAAAAGTTTTCAATAAGCGTCTATTTTTTTTTCTAGCGGATCGACCGCTCGCTCCGAGCTGCAGTTAATGGAAATCGCTTTTAACGATAAACGCCCGTTATAATGGCGCAGTCTCTCCTATGAGCAAAGTCGAGAGGAAAGTGAAAACTTTGCGAGGGAGGCGCTTGTAGACAAGTACAAAAAAAAAAAAAGCGATATCCCATCTCGGCTGCAAACAGCGAGAGAGTTCGATTATCAGCGCGGAAGACGGAAAGTCAATTAATGCGCTCGAATTAGAATGTCTGGTACGAGAGAGAGAGAGAGAGAGAGAGAGAGAGAGAGAGAGAGACAGAGAAAGAGAAAGAGAGAGAGAGAGAGAAGTCAATCGCGCGAGAGCATCGTCGCGTTAGCGGCAAAACTCCTTATTTAATCGCTAATTATAATGTCGTGGTTTAACGATAAAACGCGATAATAGCGAGATATAATCGCGAGACGTGTAATATCCGTTGCGTAACGAAACATATATACTTAACGGATATATAACAGAATGCGATTACTTGTAAGTGCGCTTCGGTCGCGTACAAGCGCGCATACGGAGAGAGATATTTCAACAATAGACACATTAATTAATCCAGATATATACTTGTGGGGCGAGGAGATGGATCGCCGTGAAACCTCTCGCGCCGCGTTACGCGCGCAATATCCTTCATATTGTTCTCCCTTTATCACCGTAACGTCGGTTTACGTACCGACGACGTTTACGTACTTTATATTGCCTCCCTTCGTCGCGCTAACGACAACACTCCTCTCCCCCACCCCCACTCCGGAATCGCATTACCATCTTCACGCGACTAAAGAAAAACACGCGTCTCGCGACGCAGCGTCGTCGTCGTCCATTTAACGGCTTTTATTTTCCCCAAACGAGGGGGCGAGATTGAAAGCTCTCGCGGTGCGGAAGAATGGCGAATGGCGGAAAAGAAATACAATAGATCGGAATCGCGATAAAAGAGGGCTCTTGTAGGTACGCAAGTATCGGCTCCGCGTCTTCTTTGTTCCCGATTTACAAGACGCGGCGAACGAACGATGTTGAAGAGCACGGAACGCGCGCGCATTCCGGCAGACCGTATTTTATTCGCGCCAGCTTTCGATGGCGACGATTTCAGCGGAGATTTGTCTCTTTCTCTTTCAATATCTCTCTCTATCTCGTGCGATTAGTTATCGCGCGTCTCTCTAGCGGCTTCGCGAATACATTTTGCTCGAATCGTATATTTTTATCGAATGTATTTTGCTCTCGAGCTTCTCGGGAGAAAATTGTAAAATATATATTCGTGACAATTTGCAATTCACAAAATTAATTTTGTTCAAACAAAGCGCGCCGTAGAAGCACGAGCGCGGATAAAATTGTTAGCTTCTATTAGCATCTTTCAGGCTTAATTGTAATTTTCCCCTAATTAAAAATGAGGTTAATCTTGACAAAGAGATGGATGCTGATTACATCAGGAATACACTTCCTCTCTCCGCGGGTAATGCGATTTTGTAGAGGACGCTCGGCGCGGACGTGAAGGCTGCGCCGCCCGCATGCCGAGGTAATCCTTCGAAACGGACAATTGCATCTCGTAAATAATCGCTACGCGCAATTAACAGTTTATATCCGTATCATGATTTAATCGCGTATACGTGGTGGAGAATGTACTGTTTGCGTTTTGTTTTTCTTTGTTAGAAACTCGCGGCGGCGACCACTTTAATCCGCTTGAGATGTTTAAGATGCGTGCGTCGCTCATCTCGCGAGATAACGCACTCTCTCTCTTTTTCTCTCTTGCGTGCGTGACATCGCGCTGTTATTTGCTTAGCCATCGAACGGGAATAATCTCTCGAAACGCGGTACCGATAAGAATAATGGCATCGACGCCTACAGTCGTCACTAATGAATCATACGCGCGCGAACTGCAACGTTGGAACAGGTGCGCGGCGCATCATGTGTGTGATCGATACATATCGTAATATTCATCCATTCGGATTCTCTATCGCAAGGAGAGATTTATTGCGCATCTCTATCGCGTGAGATTAAGCGCGAGACATGCGATTGCCGCAATTTTCCGAGAAATATATTTTCAATCAGTCGACCGATGACATTTCCGCAAGGTTCATTTAATATTTGCCTCATCTATTACGAATCCAAGACCGGTCCACTGGTCTCGCGGTTTGATTACTGGGGGGAGGTTGCGAATATGTGGAGATCTCGAGTTCGAATCCGCTCCATCGCCTTAGGATTTTTTCCGGACCGGTTTTCCTTTGATCGATTTTAAAAGACGAATCCGAGCCTCCAATAATTAATTCGAGTGCAATCTCGCGAATGTTTTAACAGAAAAGTAAGTTATTTAGTCTGAATAAGGCGATGTTATCTTGCCATAAATCTTTTGTACGATTGTAAAGTTCATGCAATATTTTTATTAACACTTCGTACATGAGAAATATTAGAGGAAAATTCATTATTCAAACTTTTGAAGTTTACTTTTACGTATATCAGTGTAGGTTTTCGGCTGTAATTACAGCAGATATAATATTGACACGTGTTACATCAATATTCTTAAATGATAAGGCTATACTATTTCATCGTGTGTGCGGGGAATATAAATGTCATTGATAAGAAAAGTACAAATAATATCGAGTTAAATTTATTTTTAATATGCAGTTAATAAACGGCTAAAAAAAGAAGGATGTGTTAAAGTTGAGCTTCGTTGTTTTTCAAAGCGCTCTTGATATTTTAGCGCTTCGAGAGAATTTAATTTCCGCGTACATTGACATAAAAACCTATGGTTTCAGCAGAATGATATATATATACACACACACACACACACACACAAAGAGCTGACATACATATGTATGTCAGCGTCAAAAGCCGAAGTGAGGTTCATTCTAGGATTGACTAGTTAATTCGCGGAGCATGGTCAAAGACCGAAATAAGGTTTTTAGCATACTTTTCAATGTACGCTATTGTTGCAGTGACATATTATAGATTAGCCGTTCACCCGTGTACGATAGTATGTGTATACAGAGGAAATATTGTATACGTCTAAAATGACCATTCGGACTTTGACCGTTGTTCCGCGCATTGACCAATCAATCCTAGAATCAACCTCACTTCGGCTTTTGAAGTGCTAACATCTACACTGAAAATCGTACATACAATCCGGATCTCACGCGCTCATTTGGTCATATGTATTAATAATTTAAATAAATATTGCAAATTTTGCGAAATGGTAAATAACTTTTCTGTTGAGATGGACAAGTCTATCTTCATACTTTGCCTTTGTGTCAAAATTTTTCAAACACTTTGTATAAATGTTTAAAAAAAAGATAAAATATTTTAAAGGGATTTAGCAAGCTCCAAGATAAGTCATAAAGACTTGATATGAATTCACAAATGAATCCTCTTTTAAATATTTTCGTTTTTTTGTTTTTGATATTTTTATTCTCATGTTCTTATATCTTTAATTTTTTTATTTTTCGTTTTATATTTTCACTTTTATTGCAATTTATGTAAGAAAACAGCTGGTGTTTTATTTTTTTAGAGAATATGTAGAGTCTGCAGATCCTAGACATGGAGGGAGATGCATTTTGTGCATTTTCTCTAATAAAGATGTAACTAGTTGTGTTATTTTTTGTATAAATTATAGTAAAATATAAGAAATATAAAAACGAAAAAAGTTCAAATTAAAATATAAAAAATAAAACTATCAAAAATAAATATATTTAAGCCTTTACAGACGTGATTCTTTGCAGTAAAAATGTTTGGGCTGTTATCTGCAAAGGGATTAAAAAAAAAAACAACTCATTTGCGCACTCGTTCAAGATATTTCGACGTAGTTTAGGACGTGTTAAATCTTCTTAAAATTTTAATCTCCTTAATATTTTACCGCTTTTTTTAAACACCTTGTACATGTATATATATATTGAAATATATATATTTTCTCTTGTTTGATCAACGTCTACTCACGCTGATATCGCGTAATAAAAAAACTACTAGCCGAGAGAGAGCTTCTCAACTGTATCTTCACAGCTTTGCGGATTATCGTCGTAGAAAATCGCTAGAACGGCAGCTTGCGACCTAAAAATATCGTTTCATTCATAAATTCATTACACTCCCGCCTCGCTTCTCCCGACCGTGCGCGCTGCAAAATAAACTCGTTGCGCGACACTAAGCAACATACATTCGCATAAAAATAGATCCTCGCGCGCGGTCAGCTGCTTCCATTTGCAAACATTCAAGCGTTACCGATAACATTGTCGAGCGAATTTGTCTCACTGACTTTTTTTCTATTATCCGTCGCATAAAACGCCAAAACGTTATTTGACGTGAAACAGATTTCATTTTTGTCGATGAATATTTAAAAATTACTTCCATTCACGCGCGCACTAGAAGATAAGAAATTGGTTATTTGATTGTTGAGTTCGCGTTATCTAATTTTGATTAATATTCAGAATCTTTGTTTTGTATAAAAAACGACTTATTGTTTTTTGTCAGCAAGTTAGCCGGTTTTTAATTCTTTGCGGTAGTGTCTGCAAACAACAGCTTGGCATTTTTTATTGCAAAGAGTTTCGTCCGCAAAGAGTTAAATATATTCATGTTTGCTATTTTTATTATTTTTTATATTTTAATTAAAAACTTTTGTTTTATGTTTTTGTGATAATTTATACAAAAAACTTCTCTGTTTAGTTTTACTCTTGGGATTAAATAAAATTCGATAACTATAGACAAAAATTGTATATTAATTTTAAAAAGAAGCTCTCTTAAAGCTTAATTAATTAATCCACGCAGGATTTCGAGCTGTCACGTTGAAACGTCTCGACGAGCGTTTGAAACTGTACTTTTATTTCCTCTCTTATTTCCTCCGCGATCTTTTTACAGATTTAACGCGTAACTTCGTCGTTGGTTATCTATCGGCGAATCCACGCCGCGCTTTTATTATTTTCTAACGATAAATCACTTCCTCGTCAAAACTTATTAGGAATTTACTACTGCCAAGTGCGTCTTCGGTGGTTTTGAAACGAAACTCTCGGGCCCGGCGGCGCATGGTTCTAATTCAGGCGAGAGGCATTAATCATGTAGGGACACTATCGCGGCTCACCGCCGTTGCGTCGCTCCTAGCATCGTGATAGCACTAGTGCATCAGGTTACTCTGTATGTGCAATTACGGTTACTCCGAGTATCTCGCGCGATGTATCTCTCGGTGTCCATCACCTTTTCTCAGCCGGTCCCGACAAGATCCTGTCACCGCGCACCGTAGTGCATATCTCGCGTGATAACGCGGGGCGCTCACTATCCCACCATGACGTGAAACAAAGATGGAATTGCAGAAAAATAACGAGAGAAATATTTCCAAGATGACGCGAGTTTCAATTTTATCTTATCCGACGTATTTTACATAATTATTTTGAAATATCGATTTCTGGTCTCTCACTCGTTGTTACGCACATGTATGACATGGATTTGTAATTTATATATTAGTGTTTTTTCCTTGAGCGAACTAAGGAATTCTTCGATGTTACACGCATAGTTTATTTGAACGGTTAATTTGACCTTAAAAGCTCAGGTGGTTTAATGACGATGATGGGAATGAAATTTCTTTTTCAAATTTGCGAACATTTCGATCTTTATTTAGACATAATTTATTTAGACATAATTTATACAGATTCACTGAAGATGATCTAAATTATTAGATCGAGAAACGTCCGCAAATTTGAAAAAGAAATTTCATCACCACCACTGGACCTGAACTTTTAAGGTCAAATTTAACAATTGAAATTTTCTTCAGGATCTTATTTTATCACTTTAAGCATAGTTTATTATTTGAATATTTTCAGCGTGTGTATGCAAATACACTGAATTATCCTGTATTTTTCCCCGACTATGTAATTTTATATTTTCCGCGCGAATATATATGAAGATTCTACGTGATATGTCGATACCAGGCGGGATTCGCGCTTAACATGAAATGGACGCTGAAAATACAGTGCAAAAGATACAAAACAGGATTTTCGAGGCTGCGGTGCGTCTATCTATTTCTACCGCACGCTGTAATCCGATGCAGATTCTCTCTCTCTCTCTCTCTCTCTCTCTCTCTCTCTCTTTATATGTCCTCTCCCTCCTCTATAATCTTAACATTTGCATTTAATACCGTCAGTTCCCCTTCTTTCTCATCTCCCTCCGTCTATTATAACCGCGTGTCTTTAACCACGATACAACGCGACCGAGTTTTCACTTTCACACGATTTCTAGTCGAAGTTCAACAAGTCGTTATCGCGCGCCATGACGACGTCTATTGACGCATTGCACTCAAGATGCATTTCTGCCGCGAGATAGGAACTCGCGAGCAATAAACACACGCGAGATCGCAGACGCAATCGCGAAACGACATACTTCCGGTCGCCTATGCGCGCGATTCTCGCAGACTTGCAACAACTGCCTATATGTTACTCTCTTCCTCGCGATGCAAGAACGAGAGTTGGTTGGTCTCCAACTTTCTTGCGCGGTTTCGTCTGCGATATTAATTAAGACGACGCGCGCGCGCGAATGTGACAAACAAGTTTTCGCCGACGGCGAAAATGCTCGGCGACAGAAATATACATTCGCAATCGAGTCTGGAATCGATATACGACTCGGCGCAGCAACACATCCGGTGATGAATATTTATATTCACGTTCAACTTTACTTCTATTTTCTTGATATCCGTCTGTCCATAATCGTTCGAATATTTTGTTGTTTTCCCTTTGCTTTCTTCTTGCTAGAAAAATGCAATTGTCATTGAATGATTTTGAAAAGAAATTGTTCATTCCACTTTGAAATTGCAAAACTTAATTGATATCGAACTGATTGGCTCGCGAAATTACATGCCTCGCGACGTCTGTCCTCGACTTCCGTCGTCGTCGTCGTCGTCGTCGTCTAATATATCCACGATTAGCCGACGACGTCGCCGTCGTCGGCCAGCGTCTATTTTCGCATGCTCGACCGGTCGATACTAGGCTAGATCCAATTACCGGTTGCTGTGGAATATTGCCACGTGGCTACGTTTATCATGCACGCGTATGTGCAAGCAGATAGTTACATTTTCGTTCTTTGTATCAACAAAGACGACCGGGGCTGTTCAAATAGTTCATTAGTATAATTAAATTTAATTAAAAAGTACAGTTGCGTCGCGCGTAAGTGATACAAAATGTTGGTAGTGTTTTTTTTTTATATCACACGGAAAAAACAAAAATATTCCCGACGAAAACATTGTCGGGAATATTTTTTCAAAAAATACGATGAAAGTTTTGAAATTGCATTGACGTGATGAAAGTTTATAAGCATGTGAGAAAAACGCTTTTAGTTAGGCAAAAAATTCGGGGAATGTTTGCTGAGAATATAATATATCGGATTTAAGCACGCGATAATTTAAATAAACTGTTTCTCAATCGACGCGCGCTTTACAGTGTAATAAATATTTCTGCAAGAGTGAATTTGATAAATTAATTTTTCTTTAAAAGAATCACGCGCGCACAGGAGAAATCGGTGAAATTGGTGACTTTTCTCCGAAACCATAATCACAAATTAGATTTCTCTCTCTTTCTCTCTCTCGGACTTTCTTAATTCAATTGTCGCAATCGGCTCAATTCTAGTAATAATATTATTCGAAACTTGTTTACGGCGAAAATGTAAATCCAATTCTCATCGACGTGCCGCATCGATGGTTGAGAGCCGCAATTGTATTTCTCTCTTCTCTCATTGAGATTGAATTTATTCACTTCTTAATCATTCACTTATCCAGTCGCGTTATTCGCGTAAATTCGCTCGTTGTAATCGAGTGTGTCTCGGTGTATACGAAAAAAAAAAAAAAAAAAAAAATCGCAGTTTGATCGACATTATTTGTGCGCGGCATAGCGGAAGAAACGTGTTTTCGCTGTATATGCTGGTGTCGCGTACTCTCGTATTTCGTATACGTGAACGCTTTTTTTTTTTTGTTTTTGCTGCTGCTGCTGCCCCCGTTCAAAGCGAAAACACGGCGGCGAACGGATATTTATCGATGCTCGCGAGATCTGACGACCTGCTCTTTTACGATCTACTTTTTTACTCGTTTCGGAATTTTTGTTCCGCGGCGCGTTTTTGTCTCACTCGATATGTGCGCGGATTGCGCCCATCGACGACCGCGCGTCACCGTCTATTATCCGCCGCCGCGTTACTCTCCGCGGATAGAACGTGAAAACGCTTCACGGAAATAGACGGCCGCCGGAATTCGCATGTATGCGTTAAAACGCGAAAATAGTATCTGGCATTTCTGGCAATAGTCCGGATCGGCATAGCACTCTTCGGCAGCTCAGCTGTTTTCCTTCTTTTGTACTTCGATTTAGCGGATCGCCATTGATGCAACGCGTTGCTTCGAGAAGAACGCGCGGTCTTATTGTAAATTGCATTTACCGACTCTCTATAGGCGTCTACTTCGTGGCGATCAATTTTGATCGGTATTGAAAACTTTGTATTTCGAAATGCACACAATAAACGTTTTAGGTTTTTTTTAAAGTATTAAGAAATTGAAAGCTCGTACAGTTTAAAACTGGTAATGAAATTTCACAGGTGATAAGAGCCGATCGCTGGACGTTTTGCGAATATAAATATGTTTAAATATATTTATAGTTTAAGAGTGTGAATTCTCACACGTTATTTTTGAATTGAAATTTTCAATTCTTAAATTCTAATAGGATGTTAGATTTGCATCATGATATATGAGAATATCCATTTTTTTCTTCCCAATTAATTTAGAAATTTATATTGCGAAATTATATTTGGAAATTATATTTATTCGCAAAACATCCAGCAATCGGCTCTTATCATCTGTGAAATTTCATTACCAATTTCAATCGTCTGTGAAATTTCATTATTAATTTCATACTAGTTTTAAAAGTATGTTTTTTTTCTTTTCAATTTAATTCTGTTAGACTTTCTTTTAGCGTTTGTTTGTTTTGCAGAGCATGGAGAATTGTAATAATTAAATGAAGCAACTACGTATACTCGACGAAGTGTTGTTTAACGAATACGTTCGACACGGAAAGCCGGACTATCTGGCTAGATGAAAATCAGTGGACATTCTAGAGCACAGACTTCTCTATGGAACCGTGTGGCAGTCGCGTGGCTAAATGCTCGCCGCGATAAACATAGACTCGCGTGCCTGCGAACTAATTAAGCCGACTTCTCTCCCGTTGGCCGTAAATAAAATAAACCGAAGTCCAACCGTATAACCTCGCGAGTATATTTCGGGTGATTGTATCTCTGCAATGCGCGTATTTTTTCAAGAGTATCAGTTTTTTTGTTTTTTGTTTTTTTTTTGTTTTTTTTTTTGGAGTGAACAATATCGATCTCGAAGTTCTTTCGATATACATATATTTTACTCGAAAGACAAACCAGAATCTTCTTTCAAAAATTGATTTGATCGAGTTTTTTTTCTCGGAGTTGTTTCGATAGCGATGATGATAGTTTACGCGAGAGAGATCTCTGGTTACGTTGGCAATCATTTCCGGTCGTTACCGGCGATTCCCACGGCAGGTTTTATCCAGGGTTTCGCGAGACGAGAGAGGGTCGATGCCGGGGAATGGCAGGACTAAGACAGGATCACAAAAAATAATGGGAAGTGAGAAAAGAGAACCGCGACGATTACACGCATCAACGCTTCTCTTCGTCCACCGCTCTCCGTCTCATTTCTTTTTTTTTTCTTTTTTTTTCGGCGTTCTTTCCTCCTTGTCGCGTTATTCATTGTTCCTCGGGACAAGTCGTCGCGTCACACCGCGTTGCGCTTTTCTCAGTCTCGCGCTTCCCGCACACGCTTTTCGTACAAATTGAACCTCAACTCGTATCGAAGTCGAGTCTGCGCCCGATTTACTCGCGTAATAACCAAAGTTTCTCTGTGTTACTTGCCGAAGAATTCGGCGCTCCCGAACCAGCTTCGTACGGCTCTTGCCATCTAATCCGAGATTATTAATAGGTACTCGAAAGAAATATCGCTACATGTCTTCGAACCAGAAAACTATGCGTGTTTAGGTGAAGAAAGACTTGTAGTGATAATCATATATTGTGAATGTATATAAATCTCTTCTCTTTCTCTCTTTTTTTTTTTTTTTTTTTTTTAAGATGTTTTGACTCTTGTTCTCATTACTTTTACCACTTGACTTTCACGTTGACAAAGAGTTCACATATGAAAAAGACTTGATATTTTCGTGATTTTAGAGAAGAGCGATTTTAACCTTTAGACCGCCGATAATGCCATAACTATGGGGGTTCCACATAATGTATAACTATGGGAACGCTAATATTATACTGTATTTTGGAAAAAAGAGTTCTCTTTCTTCTGATTTGTGAGAGAAAAAAATATTTAGAAAATCTAAATATATTGTAGTTTAGCTTTCGAATTTGCCATAATCTGAGATACAAAATTTACTTATACATGATTAGCTTAGTAATAATGCTACTATATTGGAAGATTTTTGCAATTTGACGTTCAAAAACGTAATTAGCAACGAAAAATCCCTAGAAACATCATATTTTCAAAATTTGAAAATTTTATAATTTTTATTTCCGTTCACTGCCGACCTGACTCCGATCGGAGCCAAGTGAAACCAAGGTTAAAGTTCGAAACGTATGTAAATTTCTTTGTACATGTTTTATAAAAATGTTTATATCTCCATCAAAAATTTCCTTCTCTCGGATAATTAAAATACTCCATTTTAACTATCAAATAACATCAAAAACAGAAAATCGAAAAAGAAAAAATAGACTTTATCAAGTTCTTTTCCTGTGGTCTTCATATAATAGTGTCTGATGAAATTATCGACGTATTGAACTCTTCTGTCTCGGAATGATCGTTTCCCCAAGTTTGTTTCAACTGAGGAGGATTTGAAATAAAGTCAAAACGTTTTATATAATCACATTCGAGTAACATTATCGCACAACCCTGCTATCAATTTGCACTTGCCTTCCAAATTGAAGACTTGCTTTTATTTTTTGGGTTCTACAAGTATTTAGAGTTTTTTTGCGCGTGTAAACGCTTTTAGTGTCGCTATTGGCATATATTTATTATATACACGAATCTATAATTAAATTATTTTTTTGATATTTCGCTGTGGATTAAAAGTACGGACACGCCTTTTCCCTTCACAAATCGCGTCCGTATGTCAGAAATTGGATTCCGCGTGACCCCATCGACGTGTTTCGTGCTCGGCATGCAAATGCAAAATACCGACATTCTCTCTTATTTCACTTCTCACTTCTCGCGAATCTATTACGGCGAGACAGCGGCTGCGAGCACATGATTGAAATTAGTATTCCTTTCAGAGAATCTCTCGCGAAGGAAGACATTATTTATCTCTTGTATTTTTAATGTAATGCAGTTTTAGAAATGTCAGTTGTTCAGAAATAGTATCTTTCTTTTTATACAAGAAGTATCTTTTTTTTTTTTTTTTTTTTTTAATTTAATTAATTCGAAATACAAAACGGACATTGCATTTGAAGTGTCTTATGGACGAAAAGAAGCGTGTGCTATTTTTAACGGAGCTTGTTGCAGCTCTACGACTTCTTCGGGGCGATTGCGACACACTTCCTCGGTAATTTGATAGAGTTCTCTCGGTTAGAAGTATCGGCAGGTCGCTCATTAATGGAACCAGACGATCTATTTTTACATTGCCGATTGACGTCCGCACTAGTAATCGAAAACGATCGCGGTCTATTTGTTTTTTGTTGTTTGCCGGTGTTGTTCATATCTAAAATAAATCTATCGATCGCTGCAGCTGTATGTAGCTACGATGAGTCACGTTGGGGATGATGACTGGAATTGTCGACGAAACGGCGCAAAATAATATTTGACAGGTTTTTGCGTAAATGCGGTAACGATATCCGCGCGCGAAGTGTGTCAAGTAGGTCAGGGGTCGGCAAAACGCTTGAAAGTGGGCACGGGCGCCCGCGGGCGCCCGCTCGGCTTTTGGGCACGCGTATTACCCCCATCTTCTACCTCTACTCCAAACTCACGAACGTATCATTCTTTCTTTGTTGCATCTTAATACTGATAAAACTAAAAAAATGTAATGTAATAATTTTAAAAAGTAATATAATAATTAAATTTAGTTTAATAAAAATTATAACGCTCAATAAGAGCCTTACTCTAAATGTTTATTGCGGAATAAATATATATATATATATA
>QVNW01001915.1:0-36316 GCA_014825475.1 Pseudomyrmex flavicornis
TACTTGCCACTTAGATTCCCGACCACTGTCTACCAGAGTAATTAACTGTCGAGCTTACAATGGCAGATTCAAATACAGACCTTTTGTTAGAAGTTCTTTATATATTTGTCAATTATGTGTACGTGTGAGAAACATTGCATTGGGCGAAAGTTTATCTATTTTTTTGAAAAAAAAATGATAAACTGAAAAATGAGTTATATCAAAGTAAAATTTAAGAAATATACACCAAAGTATAAACGTGTGAGGGTATCTGGGAAATGAAAATTGTACAAAGCGTGAACACGCGCTCGTCACATTTTCTCAAGAAATTTTCTCGAGAAATTTTCTTTTTATATCGCTATTGAAGACGTGAGTACATTCCTCCTAATCATCTCATTTGCATCTGCAGATTAACATAATCTGCATCTCGAATATTTATTTGGAATTAGCCGCGGCTTGCTCGTAACTCATGCGGGAATTAGTTAAGCTCAAGGATTTCGGGCTTACCAATCTCCCACCCCTCTTTCACGCTTACGTATCCACCGTCAGTACGCGTTCGCGTTATCGCAACGGTTTTTCTCATCACGTCACGCAAACCTTTCTTTTTTACCCTTTCGTCTGTCGTATGAAGGAAGTGCGATTAACAGTTTTTTTTTCGTTTAGATCGTTGTAAAACTTCAAGATTAAATATATTTATTACAAGACCACCAATGATTTTAGATTTTCAAAAACAAAGTTAATGAAAATCTCGATACGATCTATCATGCTCGAGATTGTTGTCTTATTGTTTTTTTAATTCCAAAAATACACATTGAGTTTACTTTGCAAAGCTCTGATGCACGCGCGCAATGCATCGCACGCAAATTACATTCCTATAATTACACCGAGAACCTTATAAGACGCGCAGCACGATGAAAGAAGATGCGAACAGCGAATGATGGATTTCCGTCAATTACGGAGGTAACATCGTATTGTTTTACCGTCGGACGGTTAACATTGATTAATCGCTACCACGGCTGCCTTCTTAGCCTTACTTGCGGCGCATGAACTCGTATTATTTCTTAACTCGAATGCGCGTTATTAGCAAGCCGCGCATGTCAGAATACACATTCACCTAACACCGATACTACGTACATCTGCTCGATATATATAGGACACCGCTGCTTAGCGTGACGTCTAACATTACCTCGTTCAGATTTGCAAATCTCTTTATACGGTCTTTTACAAGCCAAATAAGCGTTCCGTGCAACGCGTTACGAAAGGGATCGAGAGAAAGACTCTTCGTCCTCCGATTTATTTTTACTTTTACGATGACAAAAAAAAAATTGCTTCGAAATTTTGAATAATTTTAGAAAGCTGAATAATCACGATGCTAAAAATAATCTTTTCTTTACAGCAAAAGGTAAGTAATTCGCGACAAGCGCGAAGGTCCTTACTTTTTTTGCTTCTGAAACGGATGAAATCCTTGTTGCTTCGGTGTCTATTTCGGCTTAAAA
Organism: Pseudomyrmex flavicornis; assembly: GCA_014825475.1. Classification (NCBI taxonomy): domain Eukaryota; kingdom Metazoa; phylum Arthropoda; class Insecta; order Hymenoptera; family Formicidae; genus Pseudomyrmex; species Pseudomyrmex flavicornis. The sequence continues at coordinate 1,476 of QVNW01001915.1, forward strand.
CAAGACACCCGTTTCATCAGTTGACTCGTTAAAGACAAACGCTCGGTATTCGGACAACCCATTCTAGAAGTGGCTGTCGGGATGCCAAGTGTTAATAAATATCGCCGTCGCCGTCAGAAGTCGAAGAAGAGAGTCGAAATTGCCGACTCGCTTTGGAACGTGCAAGAACACGTCATCGGGCATAACGCGCGTGCAAGTGCGAAGCATTATCGAAAGATCGTTCACAGATCATTTATCTCTCTGAATAACACCGCTTAAATACTTCAACGTTTGGCGCGTTGAAAAAAAAAAAAAAAATTTCTTCTCAAACACGCAGCATTAAGTCATTTGAATATTATTTACAGCCGTGGCACTAAAATTATGTCTAAAAAAAAAAAAGTATGTCTACAATATCAATGGTAATTTCGGCGAAAACTTGCATTACATAATAGTTTAATTGCGAGACGTTGCGTTGTGTCGTCGCAAGTATATTTCCATAACTTTGCATTTGCATACGTGTATTAATAATTCATCCTCGTTTGCCCGGATAACTGCTGAGGGAAGCATGCCGCCTTATTAATAAGATACTCCGGATTAACATCAACTTTAGGTTAACTTAACATCGCATACATGCAGCGCACAGCGCTCTTTAAACTAATGCCCAAAATCTTGGAAACTCTGAGTGTGTGCATGTAACGACGTTTGAATTTTATAATTAAATACGAGAGTAAATGCATAAAAAAAAAAAAGTGTTTGCTCTTTATACAAACAAATATATGTGAAACTTTATATAAAATCAAAATATATAAATTTAAAAGTAAATAAAAATGTGTCTGCAAAAACGAATTATCTTATCGGAAACAGTCAAGTCTGAAATATGAAAAGACTCTGGACGGAGTCAATGTGGCGCGCGACATTATTGCCAATTCTTGAGACGATGTGTGAGAACAAGAGGGAAAAATAAGAAATTCGACAAGGATAATGGGCGATAGCACTGAGGAGATATATACAAAGGGAAAAAGACGTATTTAGGGAATCGTAGTGACAATAGAACGACATAGTGGCCATATTACGGCTATTCATATATTAATGGACATGATGAACGAGATTTCAGCTTATTCTTGGCAGCGGCTTCGCGAGGTTATACTCGGAGTATCGAACGGGAGAGGCGAGGGGGTGGCTATGGTGGCTATCCGCGGAGAGAGAGAGAGAGAGAGAGAGACGAGGGGTTGCATCCGAACAAGCAACAATATTAACGGGCGGGGTGGTATGGGTTTGTTGGCTCAACTGCATAGGAACCGTAAGATCGGTAGAAGTCGAGCGAGACTGTCTATGCCGCCTAGACTCTTTCGCGGTTGTTGGTATATGTACCATCCCACGAATCAGGCTCGAACGACCAGAGCAAATATTTGGAGCCTCGCCACTAAAAACTCGGGACGAGCCAACAGACGAGTTGATTTGTTTCCCTACAACGCCGCTTTCCTCGCTTTCTTTTTTCGAACTATCTCCACCGCTCCTACCTTCTCTCCCGCCTTCCGTTATACCTACCCTCCCTCTCCCCCCCCCCTCGCTCTCTATCTCTCTCGCCCCTCGTCTCCTCGATGCTTACATAGCCGAGAATATTCGAGCATCTATCTGAAAATGACTCCTATAACTCAAGTTAAGTATACGCGCGCCCTCATTTGCTGTTTATCGATGTAAACCTTTTTCATCGCGAAAAGTCCCCCGACCCCGCCATTACATATTCATGCCGTTCTTATTCTTTATGACTATTTTACGTATGCGGTTGGCTTCGGGAAAAGCGTACGCATATAATTTTATTATATTTAATTATGCCTGGCGTACATACATACAAACACGTACACACAAACAGCGCAGAAGGGGATGAGGATTGTAACTTCTTTTAATCTAGACGCGCCTCTAGCGCGTGGTAACCAACAAACATATATTTTAAACCGGTAAATGTTTGTTTTCATCTCTTTTTTTTTTGCAATTATCAGCATTTTTATGTTTGCTAAAACGTTTATCACGACTGATTTACGATGTGATAAAAATTCGCTTCCCTTATTCGGTTTTTTTTTTTCCCCATCTGAAATTCACTCGATTCACTTCTGTGAACGCACCCAACCCCTTATACCCGCAGAGTTTTTCCACACCCTGCGAGATGGAGCATGTACGTACCTATTCTCTCGTCGGTGCTGAGTAAGCAGCTTTCTTATTCCGTGCAGTGCGGGCATATGTTTTATGGAATGCAAATCTTGTCTACCTCGGGGCATCTCTTTTTCGTCTGTTATCGTCGGAGGTGCCGCATTAGTCGGGACGATTACGTTTTTTCTGTTCGTCTCGTTTTCGACGCTTTGATTTCAATTTACATATACGCAAGAAAAAAGAAAAAAAAAAGAAACGTAAGTTGTAAAAATGCTACTGCATTCCGCGATAATTGCAAGAAACGGACAGGTGAAAACTATATGACAAGCGGACGTTATTTTATGCGAAGTGCAGTTGTGATAAACGGCAGGTCTAGCAGACGAGACATTTTACATGTATTAAGCAAACACGAGTTGACGTCGAAATTTATCGCAGCGATGCAATACAAGCTAACAATGCAATTTATCGACAAAAGTTATGACTTTGTAAATATTGTTTCTCTCTCTCTCTCTCTCTCTAGTGCACGTCAGAGTCATTAAAGACCGACAAGTGGTATCTCTTCGTTTTTATCCCGCATGAAATTAATTAGTTAATTAAGCATCGCGAGATGGCGTCCATCCAATTAAATCCGCTCACTCTGTCTACGAGTGCGCAGACGCGCGGCATCTCCGGGAGAGCTCTCTTCTCGCATTATACTGAGAAATTCTCTACCGTGGCACATCTCTCTCCCCGGCTCCTAACTCATTCCACTTTCTCCCCTGTTTCTCGCATTTTCATCTTCTCCGTTTAGCTGCTGCTTCTCGTGTATTATTGCAGCACTCTCACCTGTCTTCTTTACACTCGGTATTTTTCTTTTTTTTTTTTAACACATCTATATCGTTGCCTAACAAAAGTTTTTTTTTTTAAATCGCATTTCAGATGTACGCAAAACCGTTTGTGTCTTGATTTTTGTGACACTTGCGCGCGAAAAACACGTGTTGTTTACAACACGTGTTACAAACGTATTTAACGTTTCTCTTCGATTTTCTTCTCGCTCATTTTAATCACTCGACTCTGTACATAACATATGCATCGGTCTTGATTCACCGGTCAAAGTCACTGATGAATGCGCGTTAATTAACACTTTTAAAACGTGCTTTTTACGCGCAGGTGTCACAACACACGCTCGTCACAACACACGCATCCCATATCGGGAGAATTATTGCTACTCCAGGGGGGGGAGGCACTTCGTACACGCTTCGTACTTGCCATCGCGAAGCTCTCGCACGGAGAATGATCAATCGATCGTTCTTAATTGCCGCCTAACACTCGCTCTGGAAAAAAAAAAAAAAACATTTAACGACGAGAGAAATCACGCGCACATCTCACACCTCAATTCTTTAGTGAACGCGGCACAAAAGCCGCCGACGTAGAAGAATCTGACATTTGATAATCGGACTGTATAAATATTTTATGCAAAGCGCCGGGGGAGGGAGGTATGAATAAAATCACTCAAATTTACACGAAATGGCGTGTAAATTCGGAGCGCGAAGAAAAAAACAAGCGCTGGACGAGAAGAGAATGAAGAGTATACGCGAGATGCGGAAGTGGGCGGAGGAGAGAGGGAGAGCAGGGAGGGGGGGAGTGATGGCAAAACGGCGGCGAGAGGATGAAAAGGGGGTGGACGGGGAGGGAGGGTTTGGGATGGCGGATCGGCGGAGCGATTTGTCCCGTCTGTTAATTAGTGAAAAAACGGACTATGAATCTCGAGCGATCGTATATTACCGCGAGCGTAATGGATGGGATTACAGCTGCTGTGTTAAATTAAACCGGCCGCCGGCCGCGGGTACGATACAGTACGTTATGTGGATATAGCTGCACACACCGAGCCGTGACACAAGGGGTTCTCTTCCTACGTGTATATGTATTATCCATGTACAGCAAGTACAGTTACCTATGGTGGCTTCCACTCACTCGCTCGCTCTCTCACACACACACGCACACTCTCTCTCTCTCTCTTTCTCTCTTGTCTCACTCTCTTTGCGCTGACTCGTTGAGCAGCACGAGTGTCCTTCTCTCCGCGAAACGTAGTACATTACACATAATCGTGTCCAGCAACATGTCGGTCGTGACTCTTTTCGCGGTTTAAACAACGCGACGAACATAACTGCGAAACGCGAGCAAACAGGCAACGCGCAATTTCTCCGCGAGTCATAATTTTATGTTTCAATTAAGATCGGCGTCGCGCGCGCGACGAGAGTTAACGACTCTCTTTCTCTCCTTTCTCTTATAGACGTTTGCAGATTAAATCTCGCATTTAAGTAAATATCGCGCGCTGCACACACATCATGAGTCAAAGCTCATTCTTTTGAATGTTTATGAGCCGTTTATTATCTTCCGCTCTGTCTCTTTTTTTTTCTGAGTCGGATTCAAGTGCTTCCGGATAAATCTGATATACGCCCCGTAATTGCGGCACATGCGTATCGGCCGTTATTCACTCCGAGGCGAGGTGAAAGATGTGGATGGAAAATGGCGATAAAACAAGTCGAATGAATGGCCGTGGCAATCTTTCGTGTAATTATTGCGCAATATGAGGGGTCGAATCGCGCTTCTGTTTTGTCTTACCTTATAATTTAAGTAAACTGTTTCATAATTAATTTATTGTGCGAGTAATATGCGTAATTTTACGTTTGTTAGACGAATAATTTTCCTTCTCTCTCTCTTATTTTCGCCGAGTGCCCGGATAAGAAAATCAACCATACGGCAATTTTTGATCGGTAACTCACGACGACAGCTAATGGATCGGTTTTTCTTATCGCGATAATACAATTAGGAGATAACGCCGACTTGAAACGGAAGGACAAATCTCTTTTATCTATACGGAAAAAGTGGAAGTATTTTCTTCTTTTTCCGAGTACATATGTATGTGTGTGTGTGCGCGCGCATAAGTATAAGTGTATGTCTCTGCACACATGTGCGAGAGAAGAAGGGCGCTCGGGAAAGGGAACCTGGGAAAAGAAGAGAGAGCCCATAGAGGCAAGGAGAGATAGATTACTCCGCCATTCTTGCAATTTCCCTGTCGTATCGAGGCTCGTAAATTCCCAGTGAAATATGCGAAGGGGCGCCTGGTGCGGGCAGCACGCTGCTGCTCTGCCCTGCTCTCTCTCTCTCTCTCTCTCTCCACTCACCCACACACTTGTTCACCACCCTCCGCCACCACCGCCCTTTACTCCCTCGATAGGGGCTGCTGTAGCAAGGGGTTTGTCTCTGCCGGGGCATGGTCGGCAGCGCTTCAACGTATCGCGGCGGGGTGCGAAATACCCCGGAATTAGCCTTATCTGTTCCATCATCTTCGCGCATTCCCGAAGTTTTTCCCGACTCGCAAAAGAAACGCAGCATCACCGGAAGAAGAAAAAAAAACATAACGAAACGTAAAGCCAACAAATTTCGATCGTTATATTTTATTCTTATCTCGCAATTTATCTGCACGACGATAGTTCTGTATTGTAACACATTTTCTATTAGAACGTGCTAATATTTTATGCGAGAAAAATACAATGGATTACTAATATAATTTTATTATGATATATAATTTTATAATATGAAAAAAGAGCTTATTGATGTGTTTCGCAATATCTAAACTCGCTCTAAAAATTTTTTCTGTGTTGCTGTAATATCGATATCTAAATCGGAGGGTATAAGTTGAATAGCTTTTAGATACAAGGAAGAGGTGTTTGTCAGACTGAAGATAGAGGGAAAGTCTGCGGTTACAGATAAGGGGTAAAAGAAATAGATGGAACAACGCGAAAAGATAAAAATAGTAAAGACACATACTCTTTTACGTCGGGACGAAGAAGAGAAAGAGAAAAAAAAAGAAAAGAAGAAGAGAAGTGGAAGAGAAGACAAAGAGAAGCTTATATCACCGCAGACACCAGGACTGCAATTCGACCCCTATATTTAATTTCGCTACTTTGGGGAGCTTGTGGATGGAATAGGTGGTAGAAACGATAGAAGGAGGAGAGGAGGAATCGTCGTTTAATCTAACCGCGCGATTCTATCGTCCTGAAATTTATCATTCGATAAATTGCATCCCCCACGTAATACATTGAGGACTTTCTAACTGTTGTCAATACCTCCAGAAAGTTTCTTTATCAGTTATACGCCGCCAATGTTTCTTATAAATAAAGTGCGCTAGAAGTTTTGTCATTGCAAATAAAATAATAGAAAAAACAAATAACGTTCATAAATAATTATTGCGTAGAATAAAGCAGGATTATTTTTATATCGGTGCTCATACTACATTTTATTAAACGTATTTGCTCGTCGATTCTTACATGTTATTCGATTTTTACGTAATGTGACAAACAGACGCGGTTAATTCTTACGAATGAACATTTCGCGGAATGTGTTTTTCGAAAATATAAATTCAATGTTTTATATTTGTTTCGTTCTGAATACGAAGTAAAGAGAGAATATTAGCGCTATTTGATGTTTTGCATCTTGGATTGTTGGCTTCAACACCCGGGAAATGCGTAATCGCGCGACATCTTGAAGATCGCGCGCTGTTGTTTTGTGGATGGGCAACAGGGTAATTGCTGGTTTATGAATCGTATTCCACCCCTCTTCGCGCCGCGCTTCTATGGCAGCTACAGTTATTTCCGTGTAATTCCCACACCCTGCTTTGCTCTTAACTTAATGTTGTTTCCCTCACTCCATTAAAAGCCACGCCACTCGGCTCGTTTCACTTCCCACACTGCGGTTGTGGCCTTGCGGTCGCACTTGGCTATATACCCTCCTCACTCTTTCGAGAGTGTACAGACAGTCGCGTTCCATTACCCTTTTGGCCGGCCAATTCTTACCTGATATTCTTACGCCGTTATTGTAAAGGACGTTGAATTAATTCGTGCGGAATGTTATAATATCGAGAATCCCTTTATTAATATTTGAAGGTCTTTAGCCGAGAACGTATGCGTGCCTGTGTGTATTAATAAATTTTTTTAATAATTTCACACATAGAAACTTTTTTATTTTTCGCAAAAATGCATTAAACTGAACGTGGAATAATTCTAGTACGCGCATTTTTTTTCTTTTTTTTGTTTATTTGCTGTCAGATGCACTAGCTAAGATTGGTTATCGGTTCTGTCGTAAAACGCGCGTTTCAATCACTCACTATGTTTCATGTATTGCTCAACCTGTCGACGCGAAAACGGAGAGACAATCTGAATTCTCCCAGATCTAGTTTAGAAGTGATGACAGTTATGGATTTCGCCATCGTAGCGCCGTGCCAACCGATGATGTCGTTTGTCATCCCCTCTTTGCCGCGCGAACTCCCCCACAAACGTTAGTGACAGCAACCCTCAAAAGCGGATATTCCCAATATAAACGTGAACACATGTATATATATATATATATACCTAAGAATAAAAGCAATTAAAATATCAACTCGCAAAGATCTTCTCGCGATTTTTACTTAATATCTTTATCTAACACGTTTTATGTGATTTAATTATAATTATTTGATATATAATACAATATATAAATTTAACGGATGCTTGGAGAAGGTATGAATATTTTAATTTAACGTAGTTAGTAAATTAATTAACTATTCAATCAATTAACTGCTACTTAAATGTCTGTAATAACTGTAATATGTATTTTTTGACAACAATTGTTAACAATATCTATAAATTACTAACCGGATGAAATAAGTAATACATCTTTAAATTTGTTGCTTGATTCATATCAAGGAAATTTGATCTCTATGTTAGATTTTTAGCCGATTTATATTCGCTATTTGTATATCTTAGATTTTCAGGCGATTAATTATTCATTCACATAATTCATAAACCTTCCGAATTAATGTTCCGTAACAGTTTTGTAAAGTCCTTTTACATAAACTGTGTGTTGTGTGCGTCACATATGTTTGCATCATTTTGACAGACAAATTCTATATATCATGTTATACTATGAAGGAAGCAGCGTTAGCATACAAATACCATTAATTTTCCCAAAGAAATTTAGTAGCCCGTAAAAAAGTCTCTCTAAAAAATTGATAAAAATAGGAATTATGCCACACGTCGCTCGAATACTTATGAACCATAAGGTCACACCCTACGAACTATTGTTACATCCAGACTCCATAGCCATCACGCAACCATAATTTAAAAGGCGGGTTAGGTTGAAATACCGCCCTATTGATAAAATACAACACTTCCGAACACAGTCATGTACATAGCGCGAGACTATGAATTTGTGCGTATAATTGTATACGGAAAAGTTTTATTTATTTATTTTTTTCTATCAGCAAAAATTCTAAAAAGAAAAAAATCATATGTAAATATTTTATATATTTGATATATATATATAAATCAAAGAACAAATTTTGCAATGCGATGGAATTTATTAGCAATAATGAACAAAATTCAGATATTTGATAAAGGATCCAATTACACGTGCGTAATATTTGGGAAAAATTCAAGAGATGCGCATAAATAAATACAGGAATGTTGCACTTCAAGTTTCGCGCATTGCATTGCAACCCGAAGTGCAGCTATGCCAGGAAAATGTAGACAAGAATTTACGATTGCGCGCGCGTATACGATCGTGGGTATCATGGTTTAACTGTAAACTCTGTTCGCAAGTTGGAAGCGAGCGAAAGAATAATCATTTGTGCAAACAGAGCGTTTTACCGGTTTAAGAAAGATTATTTATTTTTATGCAATACACACTTCCATTTTATATTTGTATGTTTAAAATAATCCAATTAACATATAAATTTTATATTACAAATACTATAACGAGCAAACGCGCGCTTTTTTGCTTTTGCAATGCTCACAGAAATTATTCTCAAAAATGTTTTAGACTGAGATGTGCGCGGTGAACATGTTCATAAATTCCGAATATCGCTAGCCGACACAGAACTCGACAGGCTTAATTAAGACTTTCGCCGTTTAAACTCCATAATTATGGGTAGGGAGTGATAGCAAGACGAGCAAGAGGTGCACGCATTGATGACACGTCGGAGTAGGAAGCTCCCCCAAAACCCGCTCTTCACAAGCCCCACCTCAAACTCTCCTATCCCTCTATGCCCGTCCCCCTTTTACCCCCGTCACAAAATCCCGTCGTCTACCGCACAGGCAGGGTAGACCAGATCCCTAGAAACGCTCGGTCCACCATAGTAAATCAGACAGTCGCAGGCGGTCCTTCTGATCTATCCGCGGCGGAGGTGCTGCGAGTCGCATCAAACTTGGCCCGTCCTACTCTCTCCATCTTGAAAGTAGTGAAATAACTCCTCTAAGTAACTCTATCTAGCTCGTAGAATCGCTTATGGCTCATAAACGCCTCGTAACTTAGCGCGGTGGCACGCGCCCCTCGAGAAATACTGCCGTACAGTTTCCGTCCACGGTGCTCCGAGAGAGAGAGAGAGAGGAGACGACGACTTCGTCTTGAAGCGGCGCGAAAGTGAATTAGTTTGATTGACGATATACCCAGCCGCGGAACAGTCTTCGTCTCTCGACGCAATTATTCACTGCCATGGAGGGCTTTCTTGTCAGATGGAAAAATTGCAGGTAATTTGGCAATGTTTGTCTTTACTTTTTAGCAACATTAACTCTCGTAGTAGTTTGCGAGAATGTTTACATTCCATTACGCAATTGTAATCAAAAAAGTAAACAATCCTTTTTGTCAATAACACGCTTAACGCGGGGGGGGGGGCGCGACGCGATAAATGAAACGAAAAATATCGATTTTCGTGACAACAAACAACAAACCGTAACTTTAAATATCTCGATAACGCGGCTCGTGAAAGTTCCAAACATAATTTACGAAGTCAATTTACAACGGATTAATTAAAAACATTGATAATATCCCGACTTTAATTAATCACGTTCACGGCGCGAGCGGCGGTAACGAATGACACCGAAATTAATTAAAATTAATGAAGCATAAACGGAAGTAGCGATAACATGACGAATCGGTAGCAACTATTGGTGGTAGCTTCGTCGGCGTGGTGGCGTCGCGTCGTAGCGCGATATACACACACACACACACGTATCGAAGAACGTTATCCAAAACTAAATCTCCCGCTATTGACAAAACGCTATGGCGTCTCTCGTCTGGCGCGGGCCAACGCGCGCTAAACAAACGTCCAATTTTCGGGCCGGCGCTGCCGTCGGCTGCAATTTAAACTAAAACGAAAATGCATTATTCCCCGGCAAAAGCGACGTGATTGCCGCGCGAGCGCGCGCGCGCGCACACACACACGGATTAAATCGACGAAAATAGTGAAACGGTGCGCGCCCGAATAGTTCGCATCTACATTTACGCATACCGACGCGGAATCGCGGATGTACGCGTAGAGACGATACGCGTCCTGAGTTTACATCGTTGATGTATGTTCTCGGCGGCGATCGATCTCTCTCACACGAACTGCTAATTGTGCGGCGTCATAACTCTCCGCGTGTGTCTCATCCCCTGTCTGTGTCACCCTCCCGCACCCCGTTCGCCGTCGCGTCGCGCGAACCAGCTCACTCATCTCCACTCTGTACAAGCGCGTTAGAAATACGTGCGCGTTCGCCCCGGCAGTGACAGACGAGTATGCACTATCGCGGGCACTGTTTACCCGCGAGATGTTTCGAACTTTTCATTTTTTTTTTTTTTTTTTCCATCGGAGATCTTTCTGCTCCCACGGCTCTTAATTTCAGATCGCTGCTAATTCGCGCGCACTGACATTGTCTCTCCTTTGAGATAACAAAATTACTTCGAGATTACACTTTCATTATATTTATATTGCAAAATAAAAATTAATGAATTTGTCCGCTTTATATTTTTGCAAATTATTTATGTATTTATTACGCGACGCGTCATATGGATATCTCAAATAACATATTTCAAGCACTGTTAGTCGCGGAAAATTGTGCGATCCGTCCCGTTCGATCAACTTGATTAAATATCTTGTTCTCGCGAATATGAAGCACGCGATATGATGACAAAGGACATGCGAAAGCACGTGGGCGCATTATATAGTGACGTTGTTTACGACGGTTCGCCAGTCTTTCGGACCATTGCCGATTAGCGGCCGGCCCATTTCACTTCATCATGTGCGAGCCAATCGTTCGTCTATTCATCGAATTTTCGCGATTTGCTTGTTAATAGATATATATATATATATTTACGTGAAATGGAATAAGCACACAATTCTATAATCTCGTTGAAGTCACTGTATCTTCGCACTGCTGCGTATTATATTAAGTCGAGAGTGAGATATATCTCTCATGCGATTCTCTAAAGAAAAAAAAAAGAGAAACCGTATAAATCAAGTGTCATTATTCTCGCACTCCTTCTTTATGATGCTTCTTTAAGTAAAAGCAGTGAATGAAGCGCTAGACGCGGTCGCGCTTAAAGAGCAGCATAGAGAGAGAATTGCTGTAGTAGCGCTAATGTCACCCCAACGTTGAGATAAGAAGCTCAGGCAACCTCCCTCACTCCCTTCTGCTTTTCTTCCACCCCACGCTGAGGCACATGGTATGAGTTATGAGGCCGATTTTTATTATTCGCGTACCTCCACCATCTCCTTCTTCTTCTTCTCTCGGTCTTACCAGCCACCCAGCTCGCTTTTTCCTATCTGCGAGTGCTCATAGACGCCGGCTGCGCAACCGGCGGAAACTTTCTCGGCGACAAGAAAGGGGTGGGCCCGGGCATCACAGCGAAGTTGCGTTATAAGACAGACGCGCGAAAAATCGAAAGAAAAATGCAACTTCTTTTTGCAGCCGGCAAGTCATAACGCGATAAATATTCGTCTGCTGGCAAAAATAAAGACGGGATATATATATATATATATGTATATGTATATATGTATATATGTATAAATGAAAGAGAGAAAAAAAAGAGAACAACAAATTTCTGTCGAAAACATTTTACGTCACATATACATTATGCAGTCTTTGACATTTAAATAATTGATTGTTAATAAAAGTGTAATTTGAACTTATCGAGAAGGAGAGAAAAAAAAGAAGAGAACAACATAGGAAGTTTTATGATTTGCGTGGGTTTTGTTTTCTTGCAGTTAATTTGAACGACAGTCTTATACGCCTTATGCACATAAAACAATTCAATATATAATTTTGCAGTAAATCATCAGATTACATCTATACTATGTACGTCGATAATGGAATCCGTAGCAGCGGTATAGCCTGCGGACGTTTCTTTCATCTAGATTCGTTTCTTGTTCGTCGTCATTAGCAAGGGACTGATTGATCTTAAATCGAGATATTCCTTGATTGCTTCATAAGAATTACAGAGTGAGTCCGAAACTTATGTATATATGTAAAGATTTAATGCAAATCTATTGCAAATATATGCGACTAGAAAACTTTAGTGAAAAAAACTTGTTTGTAACATCTTTAAAAAAAAAAAAAGACACGTTCGTTCTTTCATGTAACTGTTTAAAATTTTTTTTAGAAACCTCTCTCTTTCTTGATAAAGTTTCGGTTTTGCAAAACTGAAGTCACAGGTTTAACTCGTGAGTTACCATCATGATGTAACGCTAAGCTCTAAGTAAATCCTCTCGTATATCTGTCACCGGTAAGAAAAAAAACTGCAGCGTATCGATGGCCATTCCACACAGGAATGGGCGGAGTGAATCTCTCTCTGCGTTTTCGTAGCCCGACGGACCGCATTCTTCCTGGTGACTTTAGGCATTGTTCCTTCTGAATCTCCCTCTAGTCCCTCTTTCCCTTTTTCGATCCCTCTTAGGTCCCACGTCATCCTACCACTTGGCGTCCACCTAACCGGGGACCGCTTATAACAAGCTGAACGTTGGAGTTTTTGCCCGACGCCTTTTTTTTTCTTCTTCGTTTTTTTGTGTCCGGTACCTCTGGTACAGACAAAAAACGTCACCCGGGCCAATTTATGGCCTCGCAGATGACCGACTGTTGTCCACATCCACTTATGACTACGTACTTGCCCGACCTTGGAAAGACCAATGGTCACGATTCCTTTGAAATTGAGTTAAAAGCGCGCAAGCAAGTTCGTGTAATTTTTTTTTTATTAAAATTCGCAACATTCCAGCTATATATAGTTAATTGTTAAATAGAAATATAATTTCTTGCTCGTCATTTATGTCGCTCGTAAATAACCTATATTTAACAAATTTTAAGCCTATAGTTTTTTTTTTTTATCAATAAAGCACGAATGCAGTAGTTTTATACACCTACATGTGTCAGACAAAATTCAAACACTGTACAAGTTTATAGCTCTTTAGTTTATCAACTGTTCTTTTGACTTCTTATGTACGAGTTTGTGTAATTTTATATGCGAAAGAAGGTACGAATTTATGTGGAGCAGTGTGAGTTGTTTCTGTCTTAAATTAGCTACAGTGGAAAAAGACCGGAACCGAAGAATGTTTTTTTTTTTTTTTTTTTTTTTTTTTGAAAACACTTCTGAGTTTTACACCCTGTAATAAAGTCTGAACACAATGCTGTTCGCTTCTTTCAAATGTATTTCTCAAACGTATATCACAAAAAGAACTTCGTGTAAAGATGTTTGAAAAGGTGTGTACGCGCGGTTGAAAGACACGTTTTTTTTTACTAAATTATCAAAACTATTTGTTTTTCGCGCGCGCATAAAATTATTAATTTTACACATTTTTTTCGTGTTTTTGTTTTGTTACATGAAGTGTATAAACGGAGGTTCGGTCGGCGTAACGATATGATTTTCTCACGCGTGCGGAAAACATGTTTGATACAAGTTTCTGTAATAGTCGTTCACAAGCATGCACACAGCACTTACAATTAGTCGTAAAAGTTCGTGTTCCCCCCTAATAATGGATTTGCTCACGAAGAACAAATTAGCGGAACGATATATCTTTCTGACGCCCTTTGCGAATGCGTGTGTTCTTATACACGTAAACGATTGCCCGATATTTAATGCGCGTTGCATACACGCCACCGAGGGATGTGTCTACTCGTGATTTCCATGCAAACGAGAAAAAAGTACATCGCGCATTTAATTATGCTCGAGTGTGTAAGCACATAACGTGCGTTCTAGAAAATTCTTATCTCTCATAACACATAAATATGGTAAACTTTGAGTCACACATGTAAACTATTCTTAAATTGTCTCTTCTTCGTTAAAAATCATTCTTATCTTCAATTTGCAAATGTAGAAATACTCGGTTTGTCGTCGACAACAAACGAATCTGTTTTTCTATAAATTATAAAGCTACTTCTCTCAAACAATAATTTGGCGTAAGTAAGTGCTGGCGCGTCACTGATCCGCGGATAATCAGATCAACGACAACGACGAGAAAATTACAACGCGCGCGAGTGAGCGGAAGCGAGACAAACGGCATACGGTAGAAAGGAGTGTGAGCAACGTACACGCGCCCGCGGATTAAAGAGTTATTTGATTCTCGGAGGCGGCCATAATTCTCCTGGGCTATTCCCGTCCTGCGCGCGCGCTCACTCGCTCGCTCGCTCACTCGCCCACTGGAATATTTTAACATCAGGGGGTGGGTGGCAAGCCCGGCTGATTCTCTGTGCCTGGATGAGTTTAGGTTGGGACACGAGACACATGTACCAACGCACACATGTACATAGAATAGAATGTAGGAGGGTTGGTTGGGTGAGAGTTGCGGGTCCGCAACTCCACGCAGCTGACAGCTGTTTCCTCGGTGGGCCGACCAGGCCGGTGGGGAGGATTCAGCCTAGTCGCGCCCCTTCTATAATGGCTCCCTTTTCTTCCTTCCCCTACCTACAACAGCATGGCTGGCTCGACCGTCTCTTTCTCTCTAGATCCAGTTACGTCACATTCACTCCGTCCGCCGCTCCTTCTCTAGAACTACCGATGACGTTTAAAATCCGTGACGTAGGAAGCGTGGCGTCATCGCCGAGATAGAGCAGTCGTCGATCGAACGTCGACCGCTAGAGGCGCGCTGGTCGTGACACGAAACCATTTATTCCACGATGTAATTTGCATGTTTGTACAGAACGTAGAAGATGAATTAATAGCTTTGATGTATCAATGAGTGGGAACGATAGCTACTGTTAGCAATAAAATAATAAGTAGTTTTACTTCACGCGATTAGTTTTTGGTTTTTTAAGAGAAAGATTTGACAAGCATCAACAACAATTGATAGAGATTTATATGATCTGAGATCGAATTGATCAATAAGTTATTGTTTTCGAAACCTGTCGCAACAACAACACATTACATCTGTCTCTTCAACTAAGTTAGATCCTAATGTGTACAATTTGTCGTTCGATTATTGCGAGGATTGTACACAATAAAAATGTATCTAAGTGGCCTTGTTCACCGCTACCAAGGTCGAGCGTATGTGTGTCGATGTCCCGCATATAGCCGATTGAACACGAGAACGGAAAGGGAAAGGATCGGGATAGAGTATAGAATGACGACTCAGATAACACGCTGAATACTTTCACCACGTGAACGGTGGCAGGCATCGTCAACGATAGGCAGCAATCGTAAAACAAGCGTTTTACGAGGCTCAGCCGCAGAAGAGGGGAAACCGCCGCTACAGCGCCGAACGTTGAGTGGGGCTCTCACGGTTTACGAGCGCATAACAGACGCGTTTATGGCCGCGATCACATAGCCTGTGCATACCTACGGCTATATAAACGGGTCCCATAACCCAGTACGGAGTAAACAAATCGTAAAGCTCGGTTTCGGATTTACTGACCTGCCGCAATGCACGGAAAGCGATACGGAGAGCCCAGCCAGCCGGCAGTGATAACCGAGCCACTTCCCCTCTTCGGTTCTCCGGCTGAGTAAGAGGGGAACTGTCATGCTGATGGCATGCGATCGAGATATCGCAACAAGCATGCGCGCAAAAGGGTTACGAGCTCGTAATTGTGACAAATGAAGTAGATAATAGCTCGAGATAAACTGTATTAGGACATTGACTGAAAAGGCAGATTTGGTTTATGCGCCAGCTCATGACTAACGCTTTCTATTCAGCGCACTTTTGATGATTTTATACATGAAAACAATTTACACAAACAATGATATATTGATATGACACGTGTACGTATACATGTGTACATTCACTGTTTGTGATAAGATACAATTTTCACTTGAAATATTTAGGAGAATTTAAGAAAAGCATTTATATAATCTGTATCTAAAGATATAGAAATTAAATTATATTCAAATAATTAACATCTAACAATTTACTAATAATTTTTTTAATGAATACACTCTCTCTCATGATCGCTCGGTCGCGATATGCGCGCGCACGTGTCTCCTTTATGTCTGTTTTTAGGCGAATCTTGTTCAAATTTATATTTATTTTCGATTTAAAAAAATCCAAAATTGACCTTTATTGAAAAAAAAAATTTTAAATTTTGTATACAATCCATATTCCGCGTGTTTTTACAACTGTAGCAATTCATAATTTTAAGTTATGAAATAACGATACATGAAGTATTTGATTTATTGAAAATGTATAACTTCAAAACATATAAAATGCCAAGCCGTAGTTTGTATTTGTATATTCTGTTGTATTCTGTTTTCATACAAATGCCAATAGATGTTGACACTACTTCATGAATCATCAAATAACGACACTCGGTATACACACACACACACACACACACACATATCTGATCTCATACTTAAAATGTATGAGGTACTTACATCTGCATTTTCTTTATTGTTTTATGCGTTATGTTGCTTTTGTAAAGAAGAAGAAACAAAATACAAGAGATAGAGTTTTTGTTACAAGTGTTGATACAAAAAAAAAAAGATGTTATGGTTTTCAAGTGTCACTCTCTCTATTTGAGAAACGTCTACATTTTATTAGTTTTATTAATAAAAGATATGAATGGTTTTGTAACATTGTATTATACTAAAAGAAATTTCAACTTCGTGGAGCGGAAACACGGCCGAAGCTCTTGCGTACCCGTACAGAGCCGCGGAGGTGATTTATTCGAGTTAATTCCAATTCCATTGGAGCCGCGAGGGCAGTCGGGAGGGAGGGAGGGAGGAGCAGAGAGGAGGCAGCCTGTGGGGTGGAGGGTGGATATTCTTATGCAATTTGCCAGAAAGGTTCAAGAACCTGGGAGATCCCGCAATTTATCTTGCCTTATGTTACGCCGAGCCAAGGCAACGGAAGATAGATAGCGTCACTGCTTCCAACCCCCTCTTGCGTCCCACACCGCACCACCACGGGTCAACCACCCAAACCCCGTACAGACCCCTGCGACCCTTCCCCCAGCCAATGAGGGACGACCGCGGTGGCCATCTTGGATGGAGAGTTATTGAACGAAAAAGATGAGTAAGAAACTTGTTATGGGGGTGCGTTCTCTCCGCGCCGTTGGGACTTGGACGAAAGAAGGCGGAGGAAGGGGCAGACGGAGCTTGGAAGCTGCGGAGGGGTAGCTACAAGGGATTGTTGGCGCTATATTGATCAATTGCTTCACCGTGCTTCGCGCTACTTTCGTGATATAAAGTACACACAATACCCTCGGAGGCGCGATACCCGCTGCGAAACTGAGTGCAACTAATTACATGACTATTATGTTTTTTCAAACACAACATGTTTACTATTTGATATTAATATAGCTGCGTTTGCATTTTAACCGAACATATACACACATCAAACATTAAAACATTTAACTATGACAATATTAATCATATCCTGTTTAGTGAGATTATTTTTTGCGACATTTTAACAATAAATATGTTTAAAATAATTTTTTTAAAAAGAATATATGGTTTTAAAATTTTACTTGGAATTATATAATATTTCTTTCTCTATTAATTGTATATTATACAGTATTGTTATATTATACAGTAGTATTAATTTTTAAATTCTTGTTTACATACAATTACGGAGTAACAGATTATAAATTATATAATTACTGTGAATAATAATCTGGTGATCATATCATATGTTTTTTTCTTGTTCGACAAATCACTTCCGCTTAAGGATTTTTATCCGTGAGCATGGAAACAATATTCTCATGTCAATGGGTGTGTGTGGAAGTAACTGCAGGGCATGGGTGGTCCGATGGTTGCATTTCATGAATGCTTCACGCGTTCTCAGTTTATGGACACGTGCGCGTCAGGCGTCTCTCTCTCTCTCTCTCTTTCTCTCTCTCCTCCCTCTTCCTCTCTCTCGCGTACCTAAATTTCACCTTGAGGTTTTAACAAATCGCTTAACCCTGATCGGCTAGCCGGGAGGTAACTGCATTACTTCACGCATGCACGGCGACCGATCGTGAGTGACTTTACAATGTGGCAATTAAGTTGACGAGTTGTGTGACACGCATTGATAAATATTGAGTGCACACTTTGTCATGTAAACACATTCATATTTATATAATGTAGTGTGAAGAAATATTTTGTTTGTAAAACTATTTAATGTATGATCTACATAAATATATGTAAATGTATGTACATAAATATATACGACATATCAAAGTTACACTCTTCTTAATATTAGTACGCGAAAAAGATATTTTGTTTTTATCTGAAAAGATTTTAAGAAAAATTTGTAAGAAAGTTATATCACATATATAGATACAAAAGATGTGTGTTTTGTGTGTTTTAAAAATATCAGAGACATCTTCTTGACATGTAATTCTTATACCAAGTATACATAAAAACATTTTGTAAGTTAAAAACTTTATAATTTAAAATATTTCAAAAGTTTTGCAGATTACTTGTATCTTGAAAGTGTAAGTTTTTGAAGATTACTTTTTTACCGACTTATCAGCTTTTGATCAGACCGGCATTTTTATATCGACAGTGTTCACTAGTTCGTTGTAGGATGGCGCTGTTGGCACTAAGTGTGCGACGCGCCATCTATGGGTTTATGCTAAAAACTTCTTACGGGACCCACGTGCGTTGTAACCTACCAGGCGGCGCAACGCGCTCGTCAATGTCCAAGAGGGGGTTCCCCACTGTCTTTCCTTTGTGAGTGGTGCGGATAGTGGGGAGGATGTTACCCATGCCGTGCCCGCAACGGCGCAGAATCCCATCGATCATTCGTGCCGTTTCCCCGTGTTTCACGCCGCCGTGTATTGCGCGGCGTAGAGAGAGAGAGGAGTCGGCCACCGGTACTCCTCCGACCCCGTGCAACCACCACTTTGCCTCTGACACGTCCACCCATCTCACCCCACTGCGCGCATATTCCCCCTTCCTGCACGACGTGCTGAGTCCGTGACGGTTCGGCGGGCAATGCCGGCCGACCATCACGAGGCCTTACCTTCTCTATTATATTTATGTGGTAGCTTGCGGCCGGGAAGGTTTATGTGGTGTCTCCACTCTGTCTCGTGGCGCTCCTTTTTCCCTTCTTCACTCTCTCTTTCTCTCTCTTTCTCTTTCTCTCTCTCTTTTGCTGCCCCTTGTTCCTATCTTCCTTCTAAAATTATTCTACGAGTCGCGTTGACTTCGTTACGTCACGATTTCTTATCATTTTTATCGCAGTTATCTATAAAGTTGCATTAAATGTAACGAAGCACAATAAAAATTTTATTACGGTGAACGTGACTAATTTTTGAACCGAATTCATGGTGTCCGATTGTGCATGTATTCGTACATTCTGTGAGAACTTAGAAAGAGTCAAGTGTTCGCGGTGTGAATGACACCACGTGCAGAGGGTGAGACCAATAAGTGTGCGCGCTGAGCATCGACCAATGAGAATGTAAAGATGCTGGACCGTGTCCCGGATACTAACGTCGTTACTATGCCAGAAACGTGACCTTCGCGCATGCATTTGGACAGACACGTTTCAATTTGGCTGGTAAAAAATTTCATGCTTTTCTTGATTATCCGCCATTTTTTACCCTAATCTAAAAAAATAAGAAAACCTATTTGATATTGCTCTGTAACGACATTTAATTTTTCTGACACAAAATAGTGATGGATTTAATTATGCGCGTTTACAAAGTAAAAAAAATTTATGGAAATACACAAAATTTAGCTGCTTATATCGGAAAACAGTATGGCTGATTATATTGTATCAGTATACAGATATGCATACAAACATGTGTGTACATGTACACTTCTGTATGTAATTGCGTGTAATTTATTGTTTTAGGTAAGTGACGCAACGTCTCAAGTCCTGCGGATTACGGAAGCTGTTCACTTTCCTTGCTAGGTACACGTATAATGTAAGCAACTTATTATTTTTATTATTATTAATTTTCAGTCACAAAAGACTGAATCTTTTACAAGATTCTACTATATATATGATATTTACAGTTTATATTTTTTTAAACATACAATTGTTTATTGTAGACTTTGTAATTTGTGTATTCAATTTTTTTGTTATAATTTATTTTATATATTGTATTAATTGAAAAAATACAATCAAAACATTTCGAGGGTTTTGAAATTTTAATAATTTATTAAACATAATATCGCTGGCAATCAGTTTGTACTTGCCTGACGTATATTAAATTTTTGGATTTCACCAAATTCAAAGATATTATTCTTTATCTTATTATTCCTTATATTCTTGTTATTACCGTTGTTATTATTACCGTTTAGTTATTTATTTATTATAAAATTATAAAATGATTACAAGATTTTCGCAAATGTGTGATAAGTAGCGAGTATTTAAGATGACAAAAATATATAAAACACCGCACACACATGAATTAAAAATATATTAAAAAAATGAAATGTAAAATAAAGAATGTAAGAAAAAAATGTAGTAAGAAAGTTAGACTGAAATTCGAAGACACTGTCTAGAAATTCTCGTTAACAGCAGAGTCAGAATAGGGCCCACCCGGAGGCTTGTAAAGCACGCGGGGAATGATTAAATGCTTCATTAATATGATTAAAGTAAAAAGCTATTTGAGTAACGAGTAAGAATAAATCATCTGCTGGTCAAGTCGCACTAAACTGGCGCGTTATCCTTTAGGTGTTTAAATTAGTTACTTTTATTTTAATTGTAAACTTTACAATTTTTTAAATATACAATTCCAAGTAAACAATTTTAAAAAATACTGAAATATATCGTTTTAAAAAGTGTAATAGGACTAAATAACATATTGTTATATACAAAAAAAAATTTCAGTGTCGAAATCGCGTGAAGAATCTCGCGACGTCTGAGGGATAGAATTTGTAAAACTGCCATTTTCCCCATATGTATAATCGATGTTTTATTTTAATAATTTAAAAATGCAACACGTACCCAGTAATTTGTAGTAAATATCGCGTCTATCGTTGAAAAGTGTCACACAACACTGGAACGTATCACTTCGTTTGCACGATATACGTCACATTGTTGGTGCTTGGTGACATGCAAGGTGCCATAGCTTGACGCGAAGTGCAAGCAGATGCGATCGGCGATTATGCACTTACAGTGTTACCGTATATAAACGGTGCCCGTATAAGCCATGGTAGATATGCATACATCGCTGGTACATATAATGCGGTCCGAGGCACGAGGGCAATGTATCTTCCACGTGACATCGGAGCCTACACTAATCGCGCTACAATCTTTACTGTGGTGAGAAGAGGGGAATAAAAAGACGGACAAGAAGAAGAAAATCACATGTATCGCATGTACTCGGTGTGCCTGGCAAATAAAGAAAGAAGTGTAAGAGAAAGACGGTATCACAAACACTCTGAAAGTGTGAAGAAGGATGCAGAGACGAAAGGAGATAAGAAGGTTCAGAATGGAGAAGTAGATGGTGCAGCGGATTTTGTGGACTTGTCTTCACAACAGCGGAAAAAAAAAAGATTGAATAGATAGTAGTGAAGAGATGCGGAAGTATCAGATATAAGAAATGTTAGATAAATAAGTAGATAAAAGAGAGAAGAAAATGAAATACAGGTTTATATTTTTATACATACTTTCTATAGGTATAACACATAAATATAAAAATACATAAGAAAAGAAGAAATGGATTAAATATCTTACTATCTATTGCAAATATTTTCCAAGACAAAATTTCTTATATAATATAAATTAATTGCTGAGATCGGTTGTGTTAAACGATTCACTGTTCAATGAATCCGTTTTATTATTCCGAGATGCGTGATAATGTCTAACATCTTTTAAGATTGTAATGAGACCTTGGCAACGTCTGCAATTTACAGTACCGCCTTTCACCATGTACAGTAAATGCATAATTTTTCAATTTGTTAAACCTGTAGGTCGAATGTCAAAAGTCTTAACTCATGCACGACGGCCATATTAGCGGCGATAAGAAATTGCGAAAACTGACAGTTGCAGTGGCGCTCTCTATTGCATGAAATATTGCGATACGCATCTATCGAACGAACCTATGCCGCTATGTCGACCGCACACAGCAAGCAAACCTGTAATTTATTCCTCGGCGGAGCCACGCACCACCCAACTCCGATATAATTATTATAATTATTGTCTCCCCTTCAAAATGGGGCTTGATAATAATCGTTCGTATTTGTTACACGACTCTACCGTATTCGTAGAACTCAGGGATCATTTCTTTGAACTATGTCGAGTCATTTCTCTCTCGTATTGTATCAACAACTTCGATGCGATACAAGAGAATAACGCACATCAGTAGATGTGGAAGTTTGGAAAAATGT
This sequence comes from Pseudomyrmex flavicornis, assembly GCA_014825475.1. NCBI lineage: Eukaryota > Metazoa > Arthropoda > Insecta > Hymenoptera > Formicidae > Pseudomyrmex > Pseudomyrmex flavicornis. The sequence goes on from QVNW01001915.1 coordinate 24,129, forward strand.
TTATATTTTTTAATTTGCTATATATTATTTCTCAAAACCAATCTCATTTAAGTGTCATTTCCTCAAATCAGGACCTTCATCTTTAGCATTGTTCGATCAATTTCTTTTATCGTTCTTTATTAATAATCGATACCTGTGTCGTGACACTTGTACCGATGTAGATTATCCATTGTTGTAGACGCGGCATTATAAATTACGGCGATCCGTTCACTGTGTTAATTTGTCCGCTTTTCAATTAGCGACCGAACGAGTTCGGCGGCAGCGAATAAATTGAGTGCCGGCGACGGCGGTCGCGGGGCCGCGTTCGTGACTTTCTAAATCCGCCACGTGTGTGTCGACCCCTGCCGACTGAATTGTCGACGCTGCGCCACTGATCGTGTTTTAAATTACCACCTATGGACGAAACAAAACACTACAGTACTACTTTCTTTTAAACACCGCACGTGTTACGTAGTTCTTCGAATTTAATTCGTAGAAATTTCGAATTTCTTATGGATTTGAGTTTGCAATAACAATTATTTTATAATTAATAGAGATTCTTTAGGCTCTGAAGTTTCTAAACTAAAAAATATATTATTTTATAATTAAAATCGAAGTTCGCGAAGCAAGTAAATCGATTTCGTTAAGAAAAGGGGAGAAAAAGACGTGTCGTAAAATTCCTAAAACCTAATTTCTGATAGAGTACTTTTCAAATCTAAGTTAGAATGTATATTTCAAATTGCCAGTTCCTGATGTTTGATGGAGTTTGCCGTGTATGAGCAAACGCATCACTAATTTTGAGGGGAACGTATATAACTCCTGATGTAATATTCCGTCATTCAAAAAGCAGTGCTGCCGTGCTGAAGGCGAAGGTAACTTCGTGCCGGCCACCTGCAGGTAACCTGGGAGCGTCACGACGCCGCCGTCGCGACGAGTTATGGCCACAAATCACGCGATTTGTAATTGCTACTATCAACTACACGATTTCACGTGGCGGTTTCTACCTGCACATGTGGATGGAAATCCATAAACATCGATTCCTCTATAGCTTTGCAAAACTTATGCCTTGATATGGGAGGTTAAATGTGGTTTGTTTTCTACGAAAAGCTGTTGTGGACAATTTCTAAAATCTAAGAACTATGATCGAAGCTCTGCTATGGTGGATGAAAAAAATCGGATTCTATTGTCCCGTAACACTTTTTCCTCTCATACAGGCAAAAATATTAAAGAACTACTGTGTACTTTCGTGTTATATATCTAGTGCAGAAAATATAACTTCGTAGTTCGGAATAGATTATAAATTGAATAATTATGACGTTACGTGTATCCGCATATTGCCATTTATATAAATAGTGAAAAAAAACATATGTAAACTCATTGCCTTCGTATATACCGTACACATTTATCGATAAAAGGAGAGGTTCAGATATTAAAAGCAAATTGAATTTTCTCGTACGTTTGTAACATGGAGAAATAGAAATCGCTGATTTTTACTTCCGGACCCTTTGTTATTTTACGGGTATATAACATGGGCGTTTCTAGTTCACATCACCATGTAGTATATCACGTACCGTGACAGAACGCGTTACCATTGTAACACGCTTGTTCCTGCGGCGATACATTACGTTACGTCCACGTCCCGAGTATTACTTCGGCTTCCCTTCTCAACATGGCTAGGGTATAGCTTCGTACATGTTCGTTCAAGATTCGATTCGTTCGTCGACGGTCATGGTGTGCGCCACGTTAAAAGCTTTCTTCACCGACAAAGTAATTATAGCAGATATATAGTCTGCGATGAGAATTAGGCAACTGAAACCAATATAAAATTCAACGCGCACATTAAAATACGCCGGGAGGATAAAGTTTTTGATTTCGAATATCTATTGGAAAAATGTCGCAAATTGATCGAAAGGATTACGCGAGAATTTTTTGAACAGTATATTTTTTAAATTTTGAGGGAGAGACAAAGAAGAAATTTTTTGGCCACGCAAATACTATCATCGAATCAAACTTCTTAATCAATAATAATTACTTATTATTTGTACATATTCCGGTCAGGTAAAGGTTTTAATTTTTGTGTCATTCAAAAACGCGGAGCTGTGTTCCAGCTCCGGTGTCGGCGACGTGTGGCAAGTAGATGTGAGTGCTTGTGTGTTCTGCGGCATCCGGCAGGTCGCATAGGTGCGCACGGCATGTTTCCCGCGCGCGCTCCTTCCTCCTTCAGCGGCGCTGCCTGCCATCGTATCAACATCGCACTTCATAATCCTGGCAGTGTTTCTGCGCGTCTCGATCCGTTAGCTTACCTGATCGATCCGTTTCTCTTTTGATATCGGTTTCATTGCAATTTTCATACAGCGCGCTTTACAATTGTCGCCAATTACAACTTACCTTTCGCGTTGCTCATTTCAAGGTGGCAACGGACACCGGATGTCATTACTCTCGTGCGTAAAACTTCCGCTGTCTGGTGATTTCGGACAATTGCGGCCTTATGTTTTCGTCCTTGAATATCAGACTTTTGTGTTTTGTGAAGTAATATTCAGTTTGTGATATTATCTCGTTCCTGTAAAACAAAACGCATGCGCGCGCGCGCACGCGCACACACACACACACACATTCCATTTAGATAAATTTTTTTTCCAAAAGATATTATGTAATATTTTTTCTACGTTTCTAGCAATATACAGTTTATATATTTTTAAATTACATTACATTATATTTAATAATTAAAATGTAATAATGAGTGTATTATTATATAGTAAACTTAGTAATTCTGTCGACAATATTTTCGCACTTACTCTACTACAAAATAGAAACTCTGATATATGAGGAAAATAATTATCAACTACTATCCGTTCTATAAAACTGGTTTTGTATAACACGTTTTTTTGCATTTTTACACATGTAGAATTAATGCAATATATTGCCAAGCGTGTGAATTATGACATGACTTAATTGTTCACGCTTTATTTTCTCATTCTTATTTGTTTTTTTTTTTTGTTTTTGTTTTTTCAGATGTATTTTCGCACAATATGGCTACAATTGATTTTTATTATTCCACTGCAACAAATTAAATATATATACGCGTCAAAATGTTATTTAACATAAAATCGATTCTTCGAACACGAAATTTGTGTTGAGTATCTCGTGCAACTATACTATAGTAACTACTACAAAGGGGAAGAAAAAATGGTAAGTGTGTAAAACATTTTTTACTTTGTGTATTTCTCACTATAATTGCTAGTTATTTTGCAAGTAAATTATATAAAAAAAATTTACTTAAAAAAAATAAATCTAATATATGTAATAAATAAAATTTTCAAACTCGCGGAAAAAATGTTTTTCAAAATTTATTATTAAGTAATAGACAAATCAATAATGTTCCATAATTATAATAATAGAAGAACTATTATTTATAATAAATAATCGACAAACTCGTATATTGTTTTGTTAATGTTATCATATTTTGACTTGTTTATGCGTTTATCCAATCTCTGATAAGATTCTTTTTCTTCCTCTGTCTCTCGAGAAAATGGTAGAAATATGTGTGTGTTAGTGGAGAGAACAAAATGATAGGTAGTGTAAAAGGAAGGAAGAGAAAGAAAGGAAGGAAGAGGCGAGATTGGGTAGAAGGCTAGGTGTAATTTACCCTTGAGGCCCCGTGGGTGGTTGCTCCGTTCTTGGTTCTGGCGTACAGGATTGGTCGGACGTTTGACAGTTGACGGATGATGAGGCGGCCTTTCAGTCCCCCTTTCGTCCCCCTTTTACGCCCTCAACGTGCTGATTTAGTCCCGAGTTCGGTTTCTGGCGCGTCCATTATCTGCCGCGGGGCAAAGTCAAACCGGGCATAACGGGATTATTAGCTGAAATAGGCACATATGTCATATATATCTCGAGCTGTTTTTTTCGCTCGTTCTTTATCCCTGTCATGCTTCTTCTACGGGACAGCTAGAAATTGTTGAATAATGTTTCAGGAGTTTTATATGTCTTTTCTTCGTTATTACAAAATATAGAATTTTAATAGAAAAACAGACGTTTTTTAAAATAGAAGTGCTTGCATTTAAAGATTATCTAATATTTTTTATTAACACCATGTTGATTCGATGTAGATTAAAAAACTAAGAAATTACAACACAGATCGATGATTTTTTTTTTTTTTTTTTATACACTTGAAAACTTTCAGACATTTGCTAAATGTTTCACATGTAAAAATTGTCTTTTGTTCTCTCCACTAACACACACATATTTCTACCATTTTCTCGAGAGACAGAGGAAGAAAAAGAATCTTATCAGAGATTGGATAATTAACTGGTTGCGGTCAATAATTTTCTATTTTATGGGGATCTGATGTATGAAAGAAAAATTTATTGCGTATCTCTCTAGAAAGTTTATTCACATGTATCTCTGTTTACCTGGATGATAGATAGATAGAGAAAGAAAGAGAAAGAGTGATAAGGATAATGGAGATAACATTGTAATATATACGGTTTTCATTTTAGCAATTTTTCCGTAATATGAGATATGGAATAAGCATCCGAGCCGTAGCTTGTCGCAGCGTAACGCTTCGATGCTTAGCCCGAGATAAGCTATCCTTTCGCCGAGATGTGGATCTAGGAATGATGCGCGAAAAACGTCTACGTGTAGTTTCTGTATTTCTTCGTGGTGTGGATGTTAAAACCATGTATCGCGCGCCGTGGTGTCGCATTTATCTACTCCGCGATCTACTGCGCAACGTGATTGCGCGAACTACTGCGTGGTGCTTGAATGTTCCAGGGATCTCGATTGCGTGAACCAAAGAACCGGTTGAGCACTGCGTAGAGTTTCCTGTTTTGTTCGCACAAAATTTATATAGGTTTTTTTTCAGTGTCCTTGATATTACGTGTTTTAGCTCGTGCAAAAAATTTTATTAAAAAGTATTCGAGGATAAAAGTCAATGCAGGATGTAATTCTTGTTGCGCGAAGTTATTGGCAGCAAATTGTCAAAATTTTGTAAAAAAACTTTGTTAAAATTTCAAAATATTTTAGATGCTTATATTGGCATCTCGTGCAATTTAAATGAAAATTTTGTTACAGTTTAGTGACGTTTATATCATACACGTTATCTAAACAACACACAAATTTGTCACAGTCAATATCAAACGATATTTTATCTTAGATATTAGCAAAAAGTAAATTAATTCGTACGATCTTGATCAACGTAGTTTATGGAAGTAGGTGATCTAACGCATTTTAACAAACTAATTAAAGCGATTGCACGAACTTTATTATGCACGTAAGTAGTAAACCCGACCGCTTGGTTTGCACGTTTTGGGGAAGGAAGTTCGCTATATGCGCGCGTGAGAAAACAGACACACATTCTTCACGTAGCGTGTGGTTAAAATCTTACTTTTCCACGATTGGGACCGGCAAAATGTATGTAGGCTAATTGGTCATCGTCAATCTTTGTCTTTCACCTTAATTCTTTCCCAGTCGTTTTTCTTGAGATTATCGCTTTTGCTCGTCACATCACAATTTTCTTGTGTTCTCCGAGGAATATGACTTACAGCCTCTACGAAGACTATTACTACCTGTCCAACCAGGCTCTTACGCTCGGACCTAGTCTGCCATTTATCATGTCATTTTATAGTCAACTGAACTTGAACAACTGGAACGCCCAATAAATGTTTGTGCTATTTATATCTTTTGAAAAAAATTTGTTCGCAAACAATAATCAATATCAATGTTGTTTCGTCTTGTTTTTTACTAAAATACTAAAATTATCTTCTTACGTCAACGTATGCTGACGAAAATTCCTATCTTCTTATTTATGTACATAGTAATTAAAATTCTACCTTCTTGTATTAAGTTTTTTCTCAAGTTTTTTGAGAACACTTTGACATTTGTATTCTATTTGCCGAAGAGATTGTTGAAAATTTAATGCGCGAGAAATCTTTTGAAAAAGCTCGCGTACACCTGTTCACGGAACAGGTTATTCAGCGAATCGTCCAATCGATATCTGACCCGATGCGAGTTGTTCACCAACGCGGACCGAGGTTTCTTCGCGAGAAATTATGGTAACGTGCCTTCACGTGTTTTTTTGTTACCCTACTCCGTCACTAATAATAGACCTTGGCACCTCACTGGCTCGGTTCGCGGACCACCCAAACGATCATGCACAAGGCGAAAGGACTGGCGTTAGCGGCGCGCTGCGTAGCTGATTGGTATTGCGGGAACGGCGGACGTGAACGCACCAAACAGTAGGTTGATTCAAGTGATTGATAAGCAGTGCCACGCGCCAACCGCCAAACAAATACGAAGGCGACAAAATTATTCAGCTCAGGTACCATGTGTGCCGCACACTTCTTGCAATCGATTCTTTCATTAGCGAAATCGAACGACATAGATTTGCCAACTTTCTTTGGTGCTTTTTTTTTCAACTTATTTTTATACTTTTATTATTAATATTTATGTTTGCACAATTTTTATTTATTATTTAAAATATAACATTGATGTTTTGCAAGAAAACGTGATATTTTAAAGTTCAATTTTAATATTTTATATATATTTTGTAATGTGTATAACAATATCGTCAAAGATTGTTACTAGTTTTAGTTACAACATGGTTTTACATCACACTGTTATTATAAGACATTATATTCTCTGAATGTGTGTGTATAATAGAAACAAAACATTTCAGGACAAATGTTGCTAGCGCATATAATCGATACTGAATGATAGCATATTACCATTTTTCCTTGTAAGTTATGATTCATTAGCATATCACGCGTGTAAAGTCTATTATAAACTTATACTTTACAAAGATTGTGCTATACTTATGTTTTTTTCAAGTATGATTTAATGATAATTTTTTTGCTATAGTAAAACTAAAAACTCACATTTATTTGTATTAAAACGTACATAGTTTAATTGCAATGTTTTGCCGTATTCGCTATTAGACATTGGAAAATCATTATTTTTCCCGCGCACGTGCACGTTAAGTGGAGCAAGGCCCTCTGTTCAATTTTGCTGGAACTCGAAGGTACTCGACCTTCTAGCAAAGCGCAGCAGATGGCACTGCGTGTGATTCTGTCTTCAAGGCCGCAGTTTGCGCGCGGCAGCTGTTTTCGTAAGTGCTGCCACCTTCCGCACCCTGTTTAAAAGCGATACTGACCTGCGCATGTCCCGCACCATCATAACACACAGCTCGAACACCATGGGTGCCGGCAAATTTATGACCCGTATCATGGCGCGGCATCTAAACGATTATTTGCCGTTAAACGTAAACGGCTTTAAAAACGAGTCTGTATAATAGAGTAAATATAGGCTTGGCGTTCAGATCATGATAAATTTATAGCTCCACTTATGAAGATTTCGTATCGGCTGACTGGCAGGTTTTAATTTTGGAGATTAATATTATTTGAATATTAACTTGACTATTTCATTTTTGTTCAAAATCCTAGAAAATTTTGTTTACTAAAGTCTTATATATATATATATATATTTTTTTTTTCAATAAACTAAATATATAATTCATATCAATACAATTATAAAGAGGAAATATATTAGGATATGTACAATGAGAAATTATTAAATAATAAATATGATTCTCTCTTTCTCTTACATACACATACATTCTCATACTTGCTTCTGTTTATTTTAAAATTAATAAACAATTTTATGTGCCAGTCTTTACTTTTTAAATAAATTTAATTACTAGTAATTTCTAATATTTTAAAGATATAATGTTATCATATATCTTTTATATTTAAATAATAATTTTAACATAATTTTTTTATCGTTTTTATTATTATAACAATTTATATCGTCTTTCATTAATTTGGCAAACTGCTCAGAAATTCTAGTCACAGGGAAATCTCTTCATGTTCTATTCTTACATCTTGTGGCATCTCCCAGTCGTGGACTTAGTATAGCCTGGCTCCAAGAAGATTTTAATTAAACCCGCCCTTCCAATGTTGCGTCTGATTGGATGAGCTAATCCCGCGTTCGTAGAAAATTTAGGGTTCTCTCTTTCTGAAAAGATAAACTCTCAAAAGCGCGTTAAAATTTTTCTACAATATTATAAGAAAATTATAACAATAATCTATATCTTATATTTAAAACTAATCAGTTGTAAGTAAGGTTTCAAACCATGTATATTATTGGAAAAGATATTCTGTATACATAAAATAAAATATTTATTTAAGTATATAAAAATAAAATGTACATCATTGAGCTGTTTAAATTATGTATGCAATCAGTATTATTATTTATTATTACAATCAATATTTGTAATATTGTCAAACAAGTTCTCACACATAAATTTCTCGGAACAAAAAAAAGAAGTGTAATAACTTGATTAGATTATGGGAGCTTTTTTTTTGTCGGACGTCTTTCTTAAATAAAGTCATTTGGCGAGGTTTTAGGAGACCGAAAAAGTATTCGGTTGTCTTAGAAGGAAAGAGGGATGGTACCACGCAGGAGGAGTAGAAGGAAAACACCACGTCAAGGGGATGACATCTAAATCTTGCTTTTCGTTTCACGCTGACTGCCCGCCCTTTCGTTGGCCATGCTTAGAGACAGAACTCCCATCTTTCCCTTAACCCTCGAAGGGATGGAGCTTGAAGTACACTCAAGAACAAAAGTTACAAATTAATTGCATAAATTAATAGCTTGTCTACATACGTACACAATTAAATATTCAGTTTTTAATATTGTCTACTTTGTTTTCTTCAAATGAATATCTTTACAGTATATATGCACGCGCACGCAAGAAAAATGAACGTAACAAAAGGAAAGAATATAACATTCCGGAACAATGGTTTGCATTTTTATGATAATAAAAGTGTCCTACAGAGAACGGTCTCAAGATATTCTTCGTGTTTCTTTCTTGAATTCCACAATCGGAAAAACAGAAACAGACAGAAAAAGGCAAGTTTTACTTTCTTCTCACCTTCGTCTAGTGTAGCAAAAGCTACCTGTCGCAAAAGATACACGACTGGAAACTTTACAGACACAAATGCTTTTCTCACGTAACTTAAAATCAAATCTTTTAATTATCGTGACAATAAACTTGGCAAAAAAAATGCAAATGCACAGTGTGTATGTATTTGCATTTTTTTTGTGCGCAAAAACTTGAATTAATTAGAGCAATAAAAATTATGATAAACTTCCATATACCCCCGAACGCACAATTTGCGTTATGAATTACTTTTCAAACCACAAAAAAAAAATGATCGGTTTTCTCTTTTGCGAATCTAGTGTGGATTCCATAGCTATTGATATCACTAGTCGCGAGTTTCCACGTAAAACGCCGCCCATTCCACGAAATCGTGCACGTGTGCAACGCCGGATTCAGCTGCCTCGTTCGGTTCAGGAATGAATTATCGCCCGTTCGGGGCTGAGCTCTTTCATTTCCAGTCTACGCGGTAGTCCTATCCTTTTCTCTCCTCGGTATTGGCCGAGGCTGCAGACAGCAACGCTTTTTTCTCATCCCTCTGCGATATCTCCCTCTATTCCTCTCTCCGTTTTCTTTTTCAATTTCCATCAGAGATATATATCGTATCGTTTTTTGTTTCTCTACTGTTTTATACGCTTGAAAATTTCAATTTATAGTCTGTGTAATTAGTTGTGTGTTTAATTATAAATAGTATCAATATTATTTTTTCTTATTATTTTATTATAAAATTATTTAAAAAATCACCATCTTTTATCATCTCTTTTTCGAGTTTTGCGCAATTTTAAAACTTTTCGAAGGTTCTCGGTATTCAAAGTAATAAATAATATAATTGATTTTGGTAATATTGTATTAAACTTAGCAACTAGGTCACACGTACACACATACAGTTTAATCCCGAAAACAAGTTACCCGATACAACAGCTGCGTTATTTCCAGTACACGCGTATTTCCAGCACACGTTTTATCTTTTAAGTTTTATTTTTTTAAGTTTTCAGATTTTTTAAATTTCCACAGTTTTTACCAACATATCAATTTTTGGTAAAACACCCAATATAAGCAGTGATGAATATTCTTTCTGCACTTGTAAATATTAATAATTATTGTTTGCGCGAACTACGTAATATTATATCCATTAGTTCTAAAAGATTTCGTAATTCTGTTTCCCAAATTGTGATAAGGATCCAATTTTCTTTAAGGATTCATTTTTCTGAAATTTGCTCGGAGATTCGTCAGTTATTCCTTTGAGGATAGATCAGATGGAGGTAAAATCCATCAGATTCGAGCAAAGTAACCTTCATTTTGATATTTATGCGCTCCGAAAGAATCTGAGGTCGATATTAATGTAATTTTTTTTTTGTTTTTTTTTTACCGCGTTGATTATTCCCAAAATTATATTTTGTATTAATGTCTACAATTATACAATGTATTATATATTTTATATAAAACAACATTTGACATATTCGCGCTTTTACTTTCTTCGGTGCGCAGATAAAGCGTGTTTGAGACCCTTCGTAATTCGGGCAAAGAGAAATGGCACGCAGGGATACCGGGGACACAATCAATTGGGTGTTTTCGTTTTGAACCGTGCTCCACGATCGAGGATGAAAGAAGGCACGAGGAGGGTAAATTGGAATTCCGCGATGCGGAGGATGATGCTGCCCCGGTTGGCCGGGACGAGAAGGGCATGCTGGAACGCGAAAGAAGAGGGAAACTGGCAGTGGAAAAAGGATGGCGAAGAAGAGAGTGGAGAGGGAGGAGAGTAGCATCCAAGGAATATTTACTGCCATCTTCTCCACCACTTACCCACAGATTCACTGCCTGAAGTTGTAAACACCTCTTAACTATATGGAGATAGTATCTCGGTCTTTTTTTTCTTCTTGTGTGTGCCCTAAACTGTTACGTGCATGGATGTTGCTACTATCACTAATTAGATCATCATTGTAATGATTGCGGCATGAATTTTCTTTCTTCGCGTACATGACGTTTACGTTGTTTATTTGATACATAAATTAACGCAAATTATATAAAGATTAATAAAAAATGTTCACTTGATTTTGACGAAGAATAATTGATTGACAATTAGATAATTTTATACAACGGAAACAGCAGTAATCGTTTATTTTTAATATTGATTACGTTACATATATGTGTAATTACAGTAAACAGAAAATGTTACAGTATATACACATGCCGTAACGATAATCATTCCGAATTAAATTAAACTACAACACTCTGTTGCTAGACCGATTTTCCGCCGTTTAATTTGCATATCGTACACCTTCGTGTTATATTTGTTAACGCTAGAACGACACCGATCGATACGCACTGCCGCCTGCTTGTAGTTTAGCGTTCACCTGAACAAACGGTTTGCATATTCATCGACGCTTGGGTCAACATTTGGTCGCTCGTCAGAAAAATTTCGCGTTCAAATGACCTTGTCTTGCATCATCGAGTTTTTTTTGTTTTTTGTTTTTTTTTATAACGGCGGCACCCAGTGTCTTCTCTTATCCGCCATGAAAATGTGACGTTTCGCATGAATATCGAGGATACGTCGCGATTTATACGCCGAGCTTGACTCGTTTTCGAAACCGGTTTCGCTTGCTATCTCTCGCTTGGTCACGGATTATTCAATCGGTAACTGTTTCTGAATTTTCCGTGTTACAGAGCTCTCAGCGGTACTTCCGCCGTGACGCAATTTATTGGCGAGATTTGACGTGGAAAAAAAAAATATATACGTACATATATAAATGTGAACGTGTCAAAAGTGTGCCATTTACTAACCGTTTCGCAAGAGAAGTCAACGGCAATATCGTTATAAGAACATTGAAATAATTGGCATACACGCACGATCGATTATGCGCCGTGACATTTATTAAAATGTTAGCCCCAATGTGGCCAATAAATTTGCGCGAATTATATGAGAAGGATGTACACATATTTCGAGTTAGAAATTGTAACGAAAGCGGATATAAATGTTCATAGCTTTGGATTTTTTCGAGTCGAATAATATCTAGTTATTTTGCTACACACAAAAATAGAACGTGTCTTGCCGGCTAAGAAACGGTAACGCACCCCGAAACAGTGAGTTGATGCGCTCTCTCCGGGCGGCTGTAGATGGTGGAGACGTGGAGATATAGAACGAGAGAGACAGATAGAAGGAGACGGTGAAACCCACTAAATCAATACTCTGCCATCGCTCCAACTCTGGCTCATCCCCTTGCCTACCACCCCCTTAGCCTACCCCCGAGTCGTCAGCCTGCTTCTCTCCCCCCCCCCC
>QVNW01001916.1:0-15417 GCA_014825475.1 Pseudomyrmex flavicornis
CTCTCTCTTCTCTCTATTTATCTTACAAACTTTTATCGAAGTTCTAATAAGCGCAAAGGGCAACGTGCGGAAAAAAAAACGAGAGAGAAACGCGCGATGTTCAGAGCGCGAGCAATTATGATTTCGCAATTAAGACTGGCGATTCGCGCGCGCGCGCGCGCGGTGTATGTGCACGCACTCCTTACGTCGTCATTATTACGCGAACCAACAATTTATTGGGGGCCGTGCAATAATTGCGCACCGCGCACTACAAATATTACCAGACGCTAGTAATAGAGCGATATGTTATTCCGGCTAGACATATGGAAATGTTTATCGCCAGCCCCGACCGATCGCGAATAGTTAATAGTAATTTACGACAATGCAATCACGCGCGATATTAATGTAATGAATACCTACCGCGGACCCGGGTCTGATGGTGCCGTTCGCGCGCTAATTTTGCAATTTTGGAAGAGAGAGAGAAAGAGAGAGAGAGAGAGAGAGAAAGCTTGTGTAGTTGTTTGAAATAGTCATAGAATGACATCGATTGTTATACCGCCCGGAGATATCGATACATTTGAGGTATCGATACATTTGGGATATTAATACGTTTCAGCGTTTCGGGCGAGCGTTTCAATTTCGACCGTACATTTGAATACGCGACATACAAAAAAGCGTTTTTTCAAACTGTACAATAAAAAAAAAAAAAAAAAAAAAAAAAAAAAAAAAAAAAAAAAAAAAAAAAAAAAAAAAAAATAAACGAACCGGAGTATAGCCGCGTTGTATTGTACAAATGAATTTTTCTGTCTTGTAAACACTTCGCGCGCGTGCGTGTAATTTAAGAAAATGGTATCTCAAAGGGGTCCCGTTCCGACTCGCCACGGATAATTGAGCGAGATATTTCCGGGAACGTATTCGGTACGTCGATATCTATTATGCGAGAACGGATTCGTCATGCTTTCGAAGAAGAAGAAGACTGGCGCGCTGTATGGGCTTTGGGCGCGGATCGCTTTATAGCGCGCGTCTCACAGGCGCGTTCCGCCTCGTAATTACCATACGGCTCATCGTCGTGCCTTTGCGCGAGCTTTATTGCGCGCGATTATCCATAAAGATAAACGAACGAACTTACATATCGCCTGGCGTGCGGGAATAATTGAACCACGAAGAGAGAGAGAGAGAGAGAGAGAGAGAGGGAGAAACGCAAGGACGAAGGAAGAAGGAAGAGAAGAGAAACGCGCGCAACTCCGCGGATCCCGCGTGCAATTGCGCAAGCGGGATGAGAGAGAGAGAGAGACTTATCGATTCGGAGAAAGTGATGCGCTAATTTTCCATTCTCGCTTTCTCGCGACGCATTCAATCAGAAGACTCCCTGTCCTGCGAGTCTCATTTTCGACACAATACGATTGACGCACATTATACGAAAGAGAGAGAGAGAGAGAGAGAGAGAGAAGAGCAAACAGAACGTGATGTTTGTCGTTGAATAAATTCGCGAAACGGACTTTCAATTGTCGCACTCCTCAAATGCGATATAAATTCTGTGAAGCAACCGACGACAGAGAGAGAGAGAGAGAGAGAAAGAGATAGGGACGCCAACGGAGAGAACGACGACATGCGGAAGGACGCTTCGTGTGTGCTTTTCATCCCGGACCTTTCGCCGTCGATAAATTGTCTCTTGGTTGTTACGTCGTACACGTACACCGCGTTCTGTCCTCTCCTTCTCTCGTAATAAAGTATTCATCGCTAAATCAAGCACTGCCGTCGCTTTATCGCGGTTGCATAATTTTTGCATGCCATCCGCCTCGCGAAGTCGGCAACGACGCTGCGTAAACGTCGTCGTTGTCGTCGCCGCGCGTCCGATATTAACGTGTGTGCGGCTTTTGTCTCTCTAAAAGAGACGAGAGAGCGCGGCTCTCGCGAAATTTGAATGCGTTATTATGCAGGCGCGGCGCGGCGCGGCGCGTCAAGTTTGCTTCTCATTTCATGCTGGCGCGCAGGACGTTATGAAAAATAGCGATTGTCACTTACCACCGCGCCTGAACATTTATTTAGCCGCGGACGCGATATTTTTATTTACACGCACGCACGTGAATATTTATCTATTTGTGCAAATAGAAAAACGAAACTAACCGCTCGCTCGGGGGGAGGATGCGCGAAAGACGTGCTGAAAAATACAACGGTTATCATTTCCTTCGCACGTGGATATTTGTTTAAAAAACTGCGTGTATACACGGACGTGAGATGATCAAGTTCGCTTTTTCGCAGAAGGATATTGCACAGCCGCGAATCGGAGAGAGAGTCTTGTAATGGCGCGGCGCGAAACGCTCGCTCACGACCGTGTTGGGAAATAACGCTCTCATCGCGGATAACCGCATTAATCGCCGCTAAACGCGACGCGTTACGTATGAATCTTCCCGGATCGGCGAGGGCGGGAGAGAGAGAGAGGTGATTTAATAAGGCTATATTTTGCATCGATTCATAAATACATCTCGCGCGCGGTCCGAGAGGCGCGAGCTCACGAGAGGATACACCATTAGGCGATTGATAGCCGTGCAATTTGTAATCGATAAATCTGGCGGAACGAGCGCGCCGCGGCGCCGAGAAAACCGGACCGTCGGATTTTTCACCGCGCCTTGGTTGCCCGTGGAGAGTCCTCCGATGGTTATTTACAGTCGAGGAAACGAACAAAGGAGAATCTTCCGACGTTGCACTTCGATACCGGCTCTCATGTGTGTGCGCGACTCCGAGAATATTGATTTACCGAGATTCTTGGAAGTAATTCGATCTGTTCTCTAATCCACCGTCTTCTCTCTTATTTTTTCACTTCAGAGAATCGCAAATATGAATACCCACAAAGCAAACACGAAGCAACAGCTTAGTTCAAAGTGCCAAATAAATAAACACAAATAAAACACAAATAAATAATGTTTCGGAATGCGTTATTTTAAGTTCATCTTCAGCCGACGCTTCGTAGAATTTTTTCACAAATACATTGAATAATAAAAGTTCGAGGTATAAAAGTAGCGCAGCTAGTTAAAAAAAGAATACCTCGCGATACCATCTGTTTGTAATTAACAGTAAAGTGACAAATTATGCTGATTATTATTAATCGATTTATAATTACTTGGCATATAATTACGCGCTCAGACATTTGCGTTACTGCAGTAATATGATATTTCAAAGACGCGCGTGTGACACAATTGTAAGTTATAATTGTACGTTATAACATAACTGATCCCTTTGCACATCCCTCCGGTATCTGTTTATGCAATTAAACTTGGTTGTTATTTGAATATTACGTTCTGCGAAGAAAACTATTGAGTTTCTGCAATATCTGTGCAAAGCATGTGCACAAAGAGAAAAAGAACAGGTCTGACGCAAAATGTGTTACAAAAATTTAAATATATCGCATATCGATATATATCGCATATCGATATATATCGCGTATCGATATATATCGCATATCGATATATCGATCTTCTTTTTATTTCTAATTGCCGAGTCCAACAAAGTGTTAAAACGACTTTCTTTTATAAACAATTTTCCGCTTAAAAATTAGACGGAATATAATTATCCGGACTTTTACTTAGACTTACGCAAATCACTGAAATAACTCGTACATAAAAGCAAGATTGATAATGAGCGCTAGTATATAATCTCATTAACAGCTTTAATAATTGGATTATTAATCATCTTCGCGGTCTCTTCTCAAATGTCTACATTCTACGCGCGATCAATCAATGTACGCATGCGTTACGCGATATGCTACCCTTCAAATATCAATTCTTCGGCAGCTGTTCACTACAAACTGACAGTTAATTAATACCAGCGAATACAAGCTGAGGGATTATTATGAGGCAACTAGATAAATGCGTGTGGATGTTCCATCGCTCGAAGTGTATTCATCAGACGCGCGCATTTAATTTTCCATCTTATTTTGCATAATTATGTTGGTTTCGTTTGCTATTCCAAATCGGCAAATTATAAACCCGTGCTTAACGCATTTACTTCAATTACATATTAAACCAGACAGTTATTTTCGAAAAAAAAAACCAATCTAATGAAGAGATACGTCAGCATTTTATAAGAAAATTGAAAAGAACGTACGTAAGAAGACGAGAACGGAAAAGAAAAGAAAGGAACTGGCAAAAGACGTTAGAAAGGGAAAAAAGAAAGCTAACAATCGATTCCTCTAGAGACTGCAGTTTGGCACGAATCGAGAGATCGCTGTGCCAGGAATTGACTCTTCGCCAATGACAGAGTCGCTAGCGGAAAATGAAAATGGCAGAAAGAGGACTCGGAGAATCGGGGACACGCGACGAAACACGATGACAAGCGAAAAGTGTGCCAAAAAGCATCACCTTGATGTATTTATTTCGCCTACCGTCAAGTGCGAAATAGAAATTTTTCTTCTCCCAAGAGAGAGAAAGAGGGAAGTGCAAAAATTCCAACCGGCTCGCAAATTTTATTTCGCGCAGAGAAACTCGCCTCTCATAATCTCACAACATTGTGACTTTCAACACGTTGTAACAAAATTTGAAAAGAAAAAATATTCTGAAAATGCATGGAAATAAGAATTACTATTTCCACAAAAAAATACATATTCGACATATTTCGCGTAAAAAAATTCACTGACAAAATTGCCGGAAATAGTTGCGAATCGCACTCACGTGATCGTCAAAAGAAGCGCGATTGCGCAAAATCTTTTCTCGGCTTGGAATTTTCGAAAATTCCGCCTGGCAGCTTCTATTTTTCTCTTCCCGCGTGCTTCTCGCAAGCATAATATTCTCTTCTCTCGCGACGTATTCTCGCGACGCGACGACGACACCTACTTGTCGATGCGTCTCGGTGGCGCATAGCCCGCATTTTCGCGCGACTCGCTCGCGGCGCGTAACGCAAAAAAATCGACAGAAAGATATCGCGCGCGCGCGCGGGCGGATAGTGGTGAAAATACGAGTCGGGCGACTTCGCGATAGAAGAGGAAACAAAGAGCCAAAGAGAGACCCCCGAAGAGAGTGCAGCGACGAAGGAAATCGCGAAGTGTTGAACGGTGAATTGCCGTCACCCTTTGCTTTGATAGCATCCTCTCTGCACTTCCCGCCCGCAGGGGATGATGTGGCCCCACAGAGACTGCAGCCCCGTAAATTTATTTATTTTCCCCCTTTCGAGATGTCTTCTATTCTCTTCGACTTCCTTGATCTCGAGACGAGTTCGTGACTTCGACGCCCGTGAATTCCGGAAATCGACTACACAGCCGAGATCTTTGAGACAGTTTCAACAGTCTTTACCGTTTCCGTCGTTTCGGTCTGGCTTAGTTTATTTCGTGAATATCAAAAACAGCTTGCTGATAACAGACGTTCAAGCTGACGTGATTTATTTCGCTTCGCAATAAGTAAAAAAAAATGTATCGCAAAATATTAGGAGTGAAAAAGTTTCGCAAAAATTTCTCAGCTCTATAAAGTTGTTAACTTCATTTGCAAATTCTAACAAGTGCAGTAGTTTTATTCTGTTTTTTTTTTGCTGACGATTTGCTCACATTCGTCCAGTCTTCAAAATCGAGTAAAATAATTTCAAAAATGTATCGAACATTTTGAGTCACTAGCGCGCATTACATTAACATGCTCTCGTTAATGTAATAAGTTTTTCCGAAACACAGGCGCGCACATACACAGCTACTTACACAATGCAACCGACGATTCGAAATCCGAGTTCACTAATTACGTTTCCGGTCGCGGAACAACGAGGATCGTGTAACGTGTTACATTAATAGGGTGTAATTGCCAAATTATCCGTGACGCCCTGCGGTAAATTCTGCGATCGGCGTGTGATTCTGTGTGTGCGTGTGTGCCACGGTTATCTGATTACCAATGATTTGTTGTGATTTTTCACGGAAACGCGCGATCAGTTTCTATCAATTTCCGATACTATCACCTGGTGTTTTATCATTATCGATGAACTCAATCATTACTCGAAGTAGACAATCAAACGCCGAATCATAAAATCCACCACTCCGTGAATTAAATCGCAATCGATTTCAATTGTAATCTCAGTTTTTTGAATCTTACGTTTATTTGTTTTGCAATTATAACTACGTGGTGCAAAATCTGCGTGCAACCACACCGCACCACACCTCTGGATCTCTCTCTCCCCTTGTTAAACATAAATATCGAGGAAAGTTTTGCCGGAACTAAACGGCTCCCGGGGAAGTTGCAATCTAATAGTCTAATAATCTACTTATTACTTGCGGTAATAAACTAATATCGGTGTCCGCCAAGTTACGTATATTCCTCCGCGGCTTTAGAAGCCATTAGATTCTTCGGGACAGGATCGATCCCGGTGCGACGTTTATTCTGTTATACCTCGCAGCTGTATTATCGTAAATCGCAATTGTCCGCACGAAGCGCTCCAATAACTGCGCTTATTCGTTCGAAATGGCGCCTCGCAGCTACAAATCTCTTATCACTATTATTTTATATTCGCTCTTCGAAAAAAAATTCAAACTCGTAATTCTCTTCCCTTTCTCTTCCTCTCGCTCGTCCGCGAGAAATTATTGTTCGTTTTCTAAATACAACAACGAACGATATTTTTTCTGCCGAGAAAATCTATACGGTAGTGCAATTCATGGTGGAGTATCCAGGGCAAATGTTTGATATAAGCCTCTTGGCCGAGCGAAGTTAATCTTGACGACCCCCTCGAGCAACGTTCCCGAGCATGCTCTCGCGTTTCCCCCATGTGTAAATGTGGTTTGTGTCTTTCGAAAACAGCGTTGGGAAATGACCGAGTAAACTGCTGAATAAGCTACACTACTATCGTACCTCAGAGAGAAAATTAGCAACGTGCGTTAATTTCCTCTATTTTTCGACGTCAGTTCTAATTTATAATTTGAAATAAGATGTTAATTAATACGTTGTGTGACAAAATTTCCGGTAAAACCGACGCACATCGTATTACTTTAAGAATTCGATTGTTAGCTTTCTAGCGAATGTATGTTAATTTGGATAGCGATAGGCAATGTTGTGAGAGTATAGTGAGAGAATTTTGTAATCCAGGCGTGCAGCAAAGTCTTCCTTGACACAACTTTCCCCCGAAATACAATTTTGACATGTTTGATTGTAAAGATAATCAGAACAAATGGGAAGTGAAAGTGCAAGGATTAAGAACTGAGTATTTTATATCGTTACAAGAGCAAGGACGGCAGCCACAAACTTATTGTAATATTTTATTTTGCAAACATTGACAACGTTGTGCGTGGGGAAAAATCTGGTCCCAAGAGGTAGAGCGAAAGTCTACGTTTTAGGAGGATTACCTCGTGCTTTGCGTTTAATAAACGCAAAGAGATAAATTGAAATGCGGAGGTTGGGGGAGAAAGACGGCCGGAAAGGTGAGAAAGGCGAGGAGAGAAAGACGCGCGCGAATACCTCTTGGCGGAACGGAAAAAGGACCGATGGGAACCGGAGCCGGCAGTTTATGCAGCCATTACTACAGGTGAACGCCTCGAGCGATACGTTGCGTTACGCTGATTTAAAAGCGCGCGCACTTAGATTCGGCGCCCACCTCCGTTTCTCCGCTGTAAAGAGCGGCCTCTCCGTCTTCCCGTTTCACCCCTCGTCCTTTCACCCCGTTGCGTGCATTTATTTTCTTCTCGCGACGCGAGAATTATTGCGGCCAATTTTTCACGCATTTATAAGATTCTTGTTTTTTTTCTTTTACTTTAAAATAAGAGAAATAGTTTTGTTCGCTGTTTTTCATCGAAAAGTATTTCTCCATGTGCGAACGTTTTAAATTGAAGAAAATGGGAGAAGATTTTGGTAAATGTTTAAAAGTTTTAAATGAGCAAAAAAAACTGCGAACTTTTGAGAGAGAAAAGGAGGCGATCGTCACAAGAGAGAAGAGTCACAAGTTATCTCACACACACTCTCGCCATAGCAATCGCTCGAGGCCGTCTTGTATGAGAAATAATTGAAGGCGAAATTATTTCCCTCTTTCGCCTATCTATTCACGACAAGTCCCTTAATTGACTTGGCGATCAAATCCCGAGCCGTGAGATACCGATCTCGGCCAATTCGATCGCCGGGTGAGAACCCTCGCTGGTGGATTACCAGAGACGCGCGGGGACGCAGGTGGTAGCAACGCGTTAGCGCAAAGAGAAAGAGAGATAAAGAGAGAGAGAGATATATGAATAGAGACAAAGATAGAGCCAGTCTCCTCCGTCCGGGAGATGGATAACCGACGTCTTCGGGATATCGAGCTACCCCGGTCTTCATAGCTCTCGAGGAGGAGAGAGGAATCGCACTCTAAACTCTCCGCGTCTCGTTTATCCACTTCACTTTTCTATTTGTATCGCGATGGTGCTTCGCGAAACACAAAGCAAAAATAATTAATCTATCTGCAGAATATCTATCGGATAGTGAAATAAAATGTTTATCTTCCGCGCGACTTACGAAATTTTTTCGAGTGAAACATTTGCTCGAGAAATGAACTGTCGAATCACTCGATCGAACGAAAAATGAATGCGTCAAATAAGAATTGATGCATCCACAAATAGTTTACTTAAACAACATCGAAATAAATTACATGTCAAGGAACAATGTGTGGGTTAGGCTAGTTCACAACGTGTATTTCAAAGAGAAGCGATTTCAAAAACAATTGAAACAAACGAATAGCCGAATATTTGCGAATAAGAAGACAAGGATTTCGGAGCAAAATCGCTCGGTTGTTGAGAATGATCGATTTTCCGAACGACGCGAGGCGATGAGAAATTCCCGCGCGCGGATTTCAAGGAAAATTCGCGATTGTTTGTTCGCGTGAACGGCAACGATCGATATCTCGTCGCGGAATTACGATGCGACTGCACGATATTACGCGTGTTTCCCCGGCGCGCTGCGAGTCGATGTGCCACCGGGGTTAATGTAACAAGCGGAGTGGCGCGCACTCGGCCGTAATTACTACAAGAACTCCGGCGCGGCTAATTATGTCGGGAATGTACCTGGATTTATCGGCATAATTGAATTTGATGCGCGTTTGCCGACGTGGAGATTAATTTTCATAAAAGTACGGTTTTAAAACACATCGCGCAACCGGTAGGGTTGTACGCGAATGTAATTTCGTGCCGCGTAACGCGGAGATGAACATCGTGGTGGAATCCTCTCGAATGCACAATATGATCTTATACATCAAGTTTAAATTTACTGCCGCGCAACACACACGCGCGCGTGTATCTATTTATTGAAATGCAAAAGTATAAATCAGCGCTAACTCGTGCGACATGCATCACGGAGTAACGATAAATCGCGCGCGCGAAATTTTCCGATGTGAACTTTATTTACGTCGGCGTCTTAAATTATTCCGCAACGTTTCGCGTTCATTCAGTGTTGTTGCAACTCTGCAATTGATCCGGATTCGCACGACGGCGATTCCGGACGGAAGGGGGGTGAGGGAACGAATTAAAATTTATCGTTCATTTCGCATCGCGGTGTCATAAATCTGAGTCTGATCTGCTCTTAAGCTGTCGGCCCGTTTGACGCATCGCGCCCATTACATTTAAATGCCGCTCA
The DNA here is from genome assembly GCA_014825475.1 of Pseudomyrmex flavicornis. NCBI lineage: Eukaryota > Metazoa > Arthropoda > Insecta > Hymenoptera > Formicidae > Pseudomyrmex > Pseudomyrmex flavicornis. The sequence goes on from QVNW01001916.1 coordinate 9,531, forward strand.
AATAGAGGGACGTTTGTTTCTCTTTTTTAAACGCTTCTGATTGACATCGGCTGCTCGTCGATTTCAAAACGGAAACAAATAAAGCGAGAAATATTCTACTTTTCGGACACGGGAAATTTTTGTACAACAGAAACAATCGCGTCCTCAAACTGACTTTACACATATCGCGGTTTTGACGTCTCGATCTTTTTATTTGATTTCAGTCTAATTGTTCGTGACGCAAGAAAATTGGTGAACACATTGGCCACGTCAATATACCAACATCGCATTGTCTTGCTGTATCCTTAGACTTGAACGTTATTGAAAGTAAGATAAGGGTTTTATTTTTTGACGAGTAAAATATTGCGACAAAGATCCGCGATTATACTGCTGCGTTCTCACTTGGAGAAACATCAAAAAGTAAGAGACATGAGATAAGTCCGGAAATAAATTCGCGCGACAGTGTCAAATCTCTCGTGATAATAAGGTGAATAAAGGTCGCAGTTGCTCGGTAAAGTTCAAGCCGTAAATCCGCGCCGAGTCGAGACGATGCACCGTAGCGTGTAACGCGGGCGCGTAACCCACTGACCCGACGACCCTGCGAAATCGACCATCCAGCCACATATAAAGCTCGGTGTCTGAGCAGTAATAAGTCACGGTAAGGACCATTGACGGAGTTAGTGCCCTTAAAAATACACGCGATCCCGCTCGTACGTTTTTTATGCACCACACGTTATCTCCCTCGACTTCTATCTGACCGTGTCATGGCTATGCGTACGTGAACCTGCGATCTTTTATAATACAATATATGTATCAGAGCTTCCCAATCACACGGCGATATCTCTCGGCTCTCGCAGGGAGAGCAGGACGATACGATATATATCTCTGACTCGAATGCGCACTAAAGCGAATTTTAATGTGCGTATTAAAGCGATTTTATATTCGCAGAGATGAGCAGCGGCGCAGGAAAAGACGTGAGAGAGAAAATGCAGAAACGGCAGAAAAAAAAGATCATCCGCGCGCGAAAAAAAAAAAAAAAGATCAAAATGTACAAGTTTCGAAACTAGCGCGCGCGCGCGTTAGTCAGAATTTGCTTCCTAATTCAGCCAGATATCCCGAATCTGACTCGTGGTTTTGAATTGTTCCGCTTGTACGCCTGTTTTCACCGCTTTGTTCTCGTGATTTTAATAACAAAGTGAGAAAATTTCGGTGCGCTCGCGCGCGTACACACACACACACACGCGCACGGCGTTGCCCGAAATTCAGCCGCGAAGAGATATGAACTCGACTCGAAAATTAACGCGGTTGCATTCGGGAAAGGTGGCCGACCGCGCCGAGTTGTGCATTATTTCTGCTTTGCAGGTTTCCCGCCTTGCGCTTTGCGTTCTCCGCCCTTTATGAGTCTACCTTGTTATAGATAACAAGTTGAGAAAGGAAACAAAGAGCAAAGTGAAAAGCTGCGAAGTCGCTTCATGAAACGGGCGGTGATGCTTCGTCGCACCACGGCGTACCATTAGGCTAATTGTTAACATAACTTTTATACTGTCGTTGCGACGTCAAATTAATCATCGCGAAAATTTATTTAATCCGATCCGCTAATTACAATTCGCGATTATATTTGAAAAGCTCGATATCTCTGAAAAAACTCGATATCATTGGATTTGATATATTTAACACGTGACGTAATCTCGGAAATATAAAAAAAGTTCAACGTGGAAAGTGAAATTGAGAAAAGGAAAGAACGTGCACGTGTTGACTGGATTTAAAACGTTCGCGAGGAAGAGAGAAGGAGAGTTTGGCCGGCGCGTAATTCTTCCGTGCCACAAATCAATGGCGCGCCGATTACGGTCGGTAACCCTGGAAAATCCATTCCAAAGAAAGAGAGAGAGAGAGAAGAGTAGGTACGAAAGAACTTCATCGTGCACCGCAGCGCGAGAAGCGAGCGAGACAGGTGGAAGACATTAATTTCTAAGCTTTATGCGGATCTTATTAGAATCTCCGCGGAGACGGGCGCGCCAGCGCAGCTGTCCCCAGAAATATGACTCTATTTTTCGTTCCGGCCGCCGACTTATTTGCAACCCTTTTCCCGCCGGAAACGAACGACCGCGTCGTTCTCCAACAGTCCGTAACTCGTGCGCGCGATTACTTTTTTGACCAATCCTAGCGAACTTCGCTCACGTTCTCGATCTCTCGTCCATCTCGCGCTCGTCCGAAACGCAAAATGATTTTGTTTTTAGATTATCATGGAACAATGTTCGGAATTTATTTGCACATTTGCACCGGATTCCGGAGAGACGCACGTCTCTCGCTTTCTGTCTCGCCGGCTTTTCGAAACTCGTGTCGACGGCATTAACGCCATTTTAATTGACAAACGTAAGAAATCATCTTGTATCTTCACGAAAGCACGCGGGATTTTTCACTGATGCGCGACTTTTTTATTTCCTCGACGACACGCCAGCATCAGCGGCTTGAGCGACAGGCGGCGTTATTCACGATACTCCATTATGCGCAGCCGCAAAATTTGCCGTGCTGATTTTCCGGGGCTCTCTCGCGACCCCTCCTATTGTTCGGATAAACGCGACGTTCCTCGCGGCCGAATTTATATGACGGCGCAGCGAACTTTTTATTCGCGAGACGCCACGGAGACGCGCTCACCTCCATTCAACCTCCTCCTCTACTTCCTCGAGGTCCCGAATTAAATTCCGCGCTGTATAGAAATACTCTATTACCGCGGAAACGGAGCGGCGCGCGGAATTTCATATGACCTAACGTACACGCTCGACTGACTACCAATACGGCCACGCGGATGCTGAGGAAGATATAGAGGAAGAGAAGGAGAAATAGAGAGAATATCTGATATTCAATAATAAATCCGATGGGTCAATTCTGCCTTGGCCTGACATGTCCGTTGACAGAACGGATGATTGTTAAGTACTTGTTTATTTTTATATTTTATTTTTATATTTAATACTTGGTTATATTTTTATCAAGGTCTTTATCGTTGCTATCCTCCGCGTTATCATCCAGTCTTAAAGAACACTCTGTAATTAAAACAAAACAATTGCCAATTGTAACAGCTACAGAAAGATCCGTATGTTTAAGCAACTCGTAAAACCTACCAAAATGGCCACAGTATATCGGAGACAAGTAATAATTTAATCAACACCTTGCGTTTTCTCACAATAAGCGACAGACATGCCAGACCGTTTTTTTTTTGTTTTTTTTTCATTAATATACGTTTTTCACACTCATCCAAATTTCTCGGTTGCGAAGAGAAATACTGAGTCAAACGTCAGAAAGAAAAATGAGAGTGGTCACGGGACCTGAGCGGTCACAACAGAGTTGATCACAAAAGAATTAAAAGCGCGAGTAGCGCGCGCGTGTGATCCGCGAGATATATTAAAATATTTCTTCGAAATCCGACGACCAAATAATCGCGCGAGTTGCTCTGCGTACATCTTCTCCTTTCCCTCATTTTTCCCCCCTCTTATTCTCCATTGTTTCGCGAGTGGGATTAATGTGTACAGAATTTTCATACGTGCGCACACGCACTTTCCCCCACGTGTTTCCCCATTTCGTTCGCCATATATCATCGATCCGCGCAATCGCTGTATTTTCGTACTCAATTTTCGATATTTACAACTCCAGCCTTTCTCTCTCCAATTAAAACTTTACCGAACAATAAGGTTGTTATGCGCGATATAATAAAAAGATTGTAACGAAAAACAGAAAAACGCTTCAAACATTCTCATTCCGTTGAGATAACGTTGTTTTCCGTTGGCAAAATTGCGCTCTTTCGAGTTTTTGTGCGTAATTACACACCGTGTGCCACTGCGGTGATAATGTAAGAAGCACGCGACCAAAAAAAAAAAAAAAAAAAATTGCTTCAACGTATTTAATGCCCGCTCGTTATTTTTGCCACGCCGAAGCGAATAGTTGCACGCTATTGGCAGCGATTATTACTCATCTTCATTGTGTGGTTTTGAAAATGCGCATGGCAGCTTATGCGCAACAATCAAGGATAGAACATATATATTTTTTTTTTTTTATTCAGAGCAACGTATAAACTTGTTCTAAATACTGCTAATATGTGCCTTTCTTTTTTTTCATATGTTTATTAATCAGTTAACTTTTTTTACGTCTGATGTAAATTTTATATAAAACTTTATATTTTCCGCTGCAATTTTTTCGCAATACTCCTCGTTTCGCTAAAAATATCGCGCGCTTCTTTACGCTACTTGCTGGCAGTGTAAACGGCCCGAAAGCTCCCGGCCGGGCTTTATGATGAGCCACCGACTCCGCCAGTTTTGAAAAATCGCCCGCCAAATGGCACTGCCTTTTGTTTAAAGCTCTGGACCTTCGTCATGCCGGCACAATGGCCCGCTGGATTTGCCACGAGCGCCGCCGCGGCTCTAAGCCCCTCTTTTACCCCCCTCGGTCGGTTGTTTCTTCGCCGAGCGAAACCGGGCTGATATTGTTAAACATTACGGCCATTTCGCCGGGGTTACCGGGCGAAAAAGCTCCGGCCGAAGAAAAATCGCGCACAATGGCGCGATTCAAAAAACTTCGTCTGATCTTTTCCCCTTCATTATAATTGTTCGTTCGCTCGTCTCTTCTAAACATTCAACTCTCTGTTCTTTCTTTAAAAGCTTCGCCGAAGGTCCAACGAGGCTGAAAGGTTTTCTATCACTTTTGGAAATTTCTCTCTTTGAGAGATGCGCGTGTGTGTCTTGAAAACGCAAACGTTGAAAAAAATATTTCAGAGAAGAATGTCGCGCGTTACGTCGTAATTTAGTTTCATCGTAGCGAAGTTTTATCCTTTAACCTACGACTCGCTCTTCGTTTATACTAGAATAATGCGTTACCGGAGCTACCTCGTTAAACCGGCGTATACATTATTACGTAAGCAAATATGCAAGCCAATTAGGTTGTGTTTTCGTAAGTAAGCGGATGAAGAGCAGTGTATGTTTAAAATAACAACAGGAGTGAATGCACAAAATCAACTCGCAAGCTTCGCAAAGACATGCGCTGTTTTTTTTTTTTCTTCGAGAACACCGTCTCGTGTTCGCAATTTCCTTATCGATATCGCGCAAGGATGCTCGCTCTTATCTCACATATATTCGCGATTCTTGATCCGCGGCCGATCTTCGAGATTTCCAGTCCGACAGATTCGCCATATTCGCATGGTACACGGATACGGATGAGCTTTATTGCGTTTTATTACTTGTACGAGAGAAGAGACGGAATAGCACACGGAACGTAAGCAAAAATATCAATTTTTCTCGAACTCAATTTAGAGGCTCGGTTTTTCTTTTTCTCTCTCTCTCTCTCTCTCTCTCATCATTTCTTCTTTCTATTCCAATCTCTCTCTTTCTCTCTTTCTCTTTTTCTCTCTCTCTCTCTCTCTCTCCGCCTCTCTTTTAGTTCGCTCGCAGTACCTGCCGCTATTTGTATTCGTGCCCACTGCACTTGTATCTAATATAAGAGAACATATTGGATTCCGGCTACGGTGATGTCGTCCAATACCTGTTCTTTATTGGATGTAAGTGCAACGAGCGTAAATAATCTCTTGTGCTGATTTTATTACTGCGCCTACGGTACTGCTTCTGCTCCGCATTGCTTGTACGCTTTTATAAGTTAAACAAGACACGCGCGTTCATCGCGGGATAAGTCTCTCGCTCGCGCAATCAGATTTTATCATCGCGCGTCTATGCGTCCGGTTCATGAACTCGTTTCCTGTTTGCGTCGAATTAAACCGGATCGCGAATTAGCACTGTTTTCGATAACGACGATATATGATACGTGACCGATCATATGATAATATAAAAAGGTCATGCGGAACCAAACGAGGATGTTGTTACGTTAAATGATCTTATCTTTTAATTTGTAAAGATTTTCTCGCGAATTT
>QVNW01001917.1:0-12903 GCA_014825475.1 Pseudomyrmex flavicornis
AAGCTATCGCTGTCGAGATTCATTACTTGACGCAAGCGTCGTTATTGCGCGAATTCGCAAACGACGCGATATGATGACGACGAGCGCGTCGCAATGCGCGCGCGTTCGAGTTTTACGCCGGAACTAATTCTCGAGCAATTAATGTTGCCGTTACCACGGTGTAATGCATACTTTAGTAAGGCGCGACACGTGTTTGCTGTTGTTCGTAAATGCTACTCCGGGGCTGATTCTGTGAGAACGCGCACATGTGACACGTGTTGTTACCATTTCGTCGCTACGTGGGCGAAAGCGGAGGGAGAGAGGTTGAAGGGAGAGGAGCTGCTGTTTGCAAAGTACAATTCTCTGTTAATTGCAGACGCGATGTCTTTGCAAGATTCACGATACTTGGAAGGTGAGGGAGACACCGACCTTTCCTCTTGTAATCGGGAAAATGGTGTTTCCCGGAATAAATTTTCTTCCCGTTTCTCAATAAAGAGATTTAAATTGTAAGATGTGTTTTAATATTTAAGTAAATTTTCCATCTCGATGTGAAACGTTCAAGAAAAAAAAAACTTTTGATGAAGACGCCACGGTCTTCGGTTACGTAGACGGTAAAGAGATTCGGTAATCGTGAGACCAATATATCGCGACATCTCGTCTTTCTCGTCGCGCTGCGATCCGGCAGACGTATTTTGACGTAAAAAGACGAGGAGTCTCTTACATAGTCGCGCCCGGGCGTTATATTCGGCGATTAAATACGCCATTAAATCACTTCCGCTCGATTAGGAAGCGCGCGAAATTCATTTCGCGACGAGAAACGCGCAATTTATGCGATAACGAACGACCCCCGTACGATTAATGCAGTCTATCGGGATTCCTTTTCGACATCGCGCAGGTTATATAAAATATACTCCGGCGTCTCGCTCCGCTTCACTCGATTGTTGTCAGAGTGAAAGGAATTGAATTTTCGGATAATACTCATCCGCTCCCGATAACGACGTTTAAAGCGTCGCGAGATAACGACGTTGCCGCATGGCGAGCGGCATCGCCACGCGAAGAAGAAAACGAAAGTCGTCAGGGAGGCAGGCTTGCATTTTCTTAATTTCGCCCTGTTCGCATATTGGACCAGACGTTCGCATCGCTTGTGAACTCAGAAGGTGATATAAAATATATCGTCGCTCGCTCGCGCGAGAGTTTGATCGTATCGCAGCAAATAAATCACATGACCAATTAGTAATGGACCATCGTAAAAGTACGCTCGGAATATTCATTCGCGTCGAAATGGCGCGCGCGATTACATCAAGCGAGATGCTGTCTCGGAAAAAAAAAAAATTAATCCGACAGGATACTTGGTGTATCAAAGTGTATCGCATACTTTTATGTCATTTTCTATACTACTGGTAGCTAGTACATATGTATTGATACCGTTTTATCCCACACGCTCCCTCGCGATACGCCATTATTCAATCTCCACGAGCGGCCGTTGAGCTCCCGCGCGCGAAGCAAAACGCAGACAAAGGCCCCGGCGCTCTGGTCTCGGCTAGTTTAAATTGTACATGAATAAATCCAATCCTCCATCAAGAGAGCATGCTAATCTCGCGCAACAAAAGCTTCCGGAAGCTGTCCCAGTCCGTCTACGTGGCCATCTACATAACACGTGACCGCTCGAATCCGCTCGCGTTCTGAAGTTCATTTCGTTTCGTGGAGAGACTCCACGTCATAAAACTCGCGCGAAACCCGCCGAGAGAGAAAGAAAAAGAGAGAGAGAGAAGGAGAGAGAAAGAGAGATGGGAAATTGTGTCACACGGTGAAAAGTTTCGAAATATTAGGTTCGCAGGCAAACGCCGGAAGTTGGAAACTGCCTGGAATTGACTATGTTACCGGCGGCGCGCGGTGACGAACGAATGGTAATCCTGTTTTCGTAACAACGCTGATCAAAGCCGTCGCGATCAAACGGACTTCTGTAATATGGTGCCTGTCCTAATCGCGCGGCTTAATCGAGAAGCGATCGTAAGCTTGTGTGGAGTTACCCCACGTTGTGAACTGAAACGTGGACTGCTCTCCGCTCGTCCGTCCGGCAAGCAAGTTTGACGGGCTAGCGCCGTTTTAAAAGTGTAATGTATTGTAATACGATATTCTCGAACTCTTTCCTCTTTATTTCAAACAAGTGCGAAAACTCGGTGAATTTTTAGTGCGCGCGAGTCACGCCCGATATATCAGGTGATATGCAGAAAAGATCAATAAAAGAGAATGTTAGGGGCAAGTTTTATTGAACTTGATATGTATTTAAATGCACATGAATTTTGTTTATAGAAAAATACATTTCGCGATCATTTTTTTATCTTATCCTTAATTTTTTAACAAATTGCAAAAAACATTTCGATCGAAAGAGGCGGTATTTTTCAATGCAAACATTAAGTTTTAATTCAGAATAGTGTTTGGCTCTAAATTTTAAAAGATACATTTTCTATTTTAATATCACAATTTTATAATTTTTTTATATTTTGTATTTTAATTAATAACTTGTAGTAACTGACACATAAGTTTCGTTTGGCGCAAAGCAATTGCGTGACAAGAAAGGGAAATATAATTATGGAATTAGATCCTCAGTCTTTCTCTCAGTCTCTCTAAAGTGAGATGCGCGCGGACGTGTATGCGTGTTAGTCATGCGTGAGGTAGAGAAAGGCACACACAGCACTGCTTAAATCCCCTTTCTAGGCTTCGAAAACCTTCGCGGCAAGTGCATTTTGTTGTGCGCCCAGAAATCTGTTATTCAATTTGAAATGGCTTTATCGTGCGTCTGAAACCAACCCCGGATCTCGCATTGATGCCAAACTACATGGACTATGAAATCCGCCCTTCGCACACACGCTCAAAACGCCGCACGGACGCGCGCGCGCGTACCGGTGCGCACGCGTAAGCGCTTTCCCTTCGCATTTCCCTCTAGCGAACTACCAACAATAATGGTGAGACTGAGTGCTCGAAACTTTCAACGACACTTCCAGCGTTTTCCTTCAAGTGCACGGCGAGGGAAGAAAAGGCCGCGATCAGAAAGTAAAATACATAGCGCCGGCGGAAAATAAATAATCCAAGAGCGCGTCAAAGCGCATATACACGCGAAAAAGTAAAGTCTTTACCAGAAAAGATCACACGTGCATCTGTAGAAGAGAATTTAATAATTGCTGCGTGTATTTAACAAAACATGCATTTTAAAAATTTGATTTTTGCCGCAAACAAGAGTCCGCCACTAAGCGTAAAAATATTTTATTTTATTGCGTGACTATTCTTATAACACGCCGACTGACTGTTTTATTAAAAAAAACATTTCAATTTGTACCCATCCACCGTGGATTCTCATTGTCCTTGATCTCTTGTCCTTTCAACCTTTTCTATTTACGAAGTTTATTAATGCAAAACTTCTATTCATTTACACGCAAATTTCATGTAAAACGCTCTTCCCCAAGCTTATTTCTATTAGTTTTCGAATTCGGAGAAATAAAATTGGATAGAGATAATTTTAACCTGTCTACATTGTTATATCGCAACTGTCGACGGGGATATTACATTTGTTAAATAAAACTAACAATAATTTAATATATCACATTCACGAGTTTTGCAAATACAGGGTTTGTTGTTCAGAGAAATCCAGCATTGTTGGCAAATGATTTTCGACTCAACTGTCAGTTGCCACGTTTTTCACGATACAAAACCTGTCAATTGCTAGCGCTCCCCCGTTCACTCGGTACGACAGCTACTTGCAAAAGCTTGCATACACCTGATAAATATATACCGCGACACACTTTCGGATAGCTAGATAGCGGAGGGCTTACAAAAAAAAAAAAAAAACATTCACGAATACAAAGAATTCTCGTCGGGTCGTGTGCGCACTCGCGGAATAACGAAGCGTACAAAATGGTGCACATCCATTCATGTATCGCATACGACATCCGATAACATCTACGCGAGCAAGCGCATGCGGAAGGCACGAAGTCCGTAACGCTCTCTCGATAAGAGCGCGGTAATTCCGCATTTTTACATCTCGCCGAGCAGGGAGTAAAAAAAAAAAAAGAAAAAAAAAAGAAACACAAGCGCGAGGAACAAAAGAAAGAAATCCACAGTTATTCCGTTCCTGAATATCCCGCCATGTATCTGCTAATCCGAATATGCACGAAATTAGCGGCGCAAAGCGGGACTGTAAAACGTTAACCCATTTTCAACCTATCGATCCGCGTTCGAGTCAGACTCGAGCGAAAGCAAAAGGAAGAGTAAAAAGAGACAGGGAGAGGCAGAGAGGGAGAGGAAAGAGACACAATCGGCGAAATAATAATACTAAACTAGTCGTTGAACGAATGCTTAAGAGCTCTTAAATCCGTGTCTATCAATTACAATGTAAAGTTGAAGGACGATACATTTGATTCCGTCGAGGATGTGCCGTCTGAATCGGATCCGGTTAATCCGCTAAGGAATTACTGGGGAGAAAAAAAAAGTAGAATATCGAGTTTTGAGCTTGGATGCAAAATATTTGATTTTGCTACATCAGAATATCTGCAGTGGCAAGTAATTGATTCCTTTTCCAAAATACAAGAAGTGCGCAAATATGTATGAATTTAAAATTGAAGAATTTTTTGAAAAGCTCGTGTTCAAACTTGAAATAAAATAAAATAAAATTGAGAGTAGGCACTTGTTGAATTATCGTCCACTTTTAATAATCGATTTTTTAACAATTGGCATTTACATTTACCAAACACCGTGTGCTTTGTATAGAAAATTCCCGGCTATCTGCTATTAATCGTTCTGAGAAAAAAATATATATAACTTACACGAAGTTACGAAAGAGCATAAGCTACTCCTTCGAAATTTGCGCAGTATTTTCATTGACGCATACTTTGCGCAAAGAAGTCAAGAATGAAAATCGCAGATGCAGATGTCACGTATATACATATGCAAACTGCACGTGTGTGTACCATATCGCATATTCAACACACCACACATGCAGTGATATATACACACGCACACAGAGGGATGCGCAGCGCGCGCAGGTTGCACAGTCGGGATTCAGCTCGTGCGGGAGGCAGAAGGTGGGTCGCCTATTGCAGGTACGCAGGTACGACGCGCGCGTATTTGGTATATGCGCACTCGATTGGCGTCGGTCGGCGTCCCGGGAGGGGCACGACGCCAGTCAGGAACGGGACGTTGATACCGCGGCACGAGCTGCTCCGAACGACAGTTCATCGAGCGCCCGTTGCGAGCTCGGATCACGGTGGTACATCCGAGGCGGCCTGGCCGCGCGCAAAAGCAAGAGAAATTCGATCATCGGCGAGCAGAATCGACGGAACATACGATCGCAGTGGAAAAAAAAAAAGTTGTTTGTGGGATTTTACTCGCTCTGGAATTTTAACGGGTCGACAGATGTCCCGGACGTTGATTGTCCGGGACGCGGTTGTACGTCCCGGTGGTTCGTCCCGCGGCGTTATCGTCATCGTTACGGTGTGACATCATCGGGACAGTGAACTGGTCACGTGACTCTCGCGCGAGAGGAATCGAGCGGGCGGCGCGCCTCCCGCCAATTCGAAGGACGATATCTTCGCGCAGGACGCACGAGAACGGTGGAGTTAGTTCTCGTGCGCGGTGGGATTTTACGTGTTTTTTTTGAGCGTCAGTGTCATCATTTGCCGCGTGTGCGTCGATCGAGTGTGCCGCCGTAGAATAGTAGCGCGCGTGGTGGTGATCCAACGAACGAGTGCGATATCGGAGTGCATTCCCGAGAGATCAAAGATCGCCACTGTCTGTAATCGCAGTTAATGGACTGCTCCGAGAGAGAGAGAACACCGACAAGTGTTCTGGCTAAATTATATACTTTGCGAATGAATTTTTAAGGCGGAAGAGCAACGCGCGCACAGAGATCGATTGCTGCCTCGCGAATGAATATTTGAAAGATAGACGCGATGGTGTGCAACGCGTAGCGCGGGCTTCAAGACAGAACGTGCGAGAAAACGATCTCGAAGTCGGATACGAGAGAAAAATACAAAAAAAAAAACTTAATTGCTGCTCTCGTTTATTTATTTATTTATTTTTTTTAATACAAAACGGTTTAATTTCACAGTTCCGAATTGGTGTTGGGAAATAAAAAGTTTTTAATTTCCTATTTGTATCGCGAACGTTGTGAACGTGTGATTTTGTAAGATTTTTTTTTTATCTCTCTCTCTCAAACATCAAAGTGAAATACTGAATAGACGATCGAAACGTGAAGTTCACGTGGCGCTTGATAGACACGAGCGATCGCAGCGATTAATTACCACCGGCCGGTGAAGTAACGGTGCGTTACTGTAATTAACGAATCGCGCGCGATTACGAACCAGCAGCAGTCTCTCTCCGCTCCAGAACGGACGTATTATTATAATAGTGAGCCGATTAAAAAGTGAATCGCGCGGTGAAATGATAATCGCGGAAGCGATTGCGACTAATTACTATCCGGATAATTAACACGTATCAAGAATCACGACTCTGTGAATTGAAAAATACGTGAGCGCGATCAAAGTGCGCTACATCAAAGGAACGTTCGACAAGTGATTAGAACTCGTGCGTCGCGTTGCAGCTAATTAATAGTCGTTAATTAATGTTGCTGTAAGCAAGTAACCGCCAAACTGTACGTGCGCGCGTATCCGATCGTCAACAAAGGACCAGGTATTAAAGAAGTATCGCACAGCCCGGAATAATCACACACCGCTGACGGCTAATTGACGGTTAATTGACAGTAATAATTAACGACGGATATCTTTCGCTCTCCGTTCCGACAATCATATCGTTCTCACGTAAATCTCACGATCTCAAGAGGATTGACAAAGGATCTAGGACACGCACGCACAGATCCAGATCCCATTAGTTGGCTCTAATGAGTCGCACAAAATTAACGACATTAAACGCTTCTTAATATTAATTACATCAAAGTACGTGCTGCACGCGCCCGTGATCACTGATCCCTCTCGTCGTTTTCCAGAGTAACTAAAACGGCGCGCGAGTTAACAGTCAGCTTCTCTAGTCGTGATTAATCAGGCTAATTAACTCTGTATGTGTGAGCGCGGGCGCGCGCCACAGTCGCGAAACGAACAGAACCGCTCGCTCTTTGACGACGCCTCGTCTTCGCACGTACTCGGCGGTGTATGCGACGCATTCGCGTGTGACCAAAACGTGCGCGAATTAGGGTTGGATGTAGCGCGCACAGTTTACCCACGGGGATAATTAACGTGACCTAAGGACAGCCGCGCATCGAGACATCTTCATCGGTATACAAAGTCGTTCGGGAACGAAGGAACGTCTTAATTAATAATCACGCAAAGCCATTGAGATTCGTGTGCCGTTTCGCATAATGAGGGACGCGATCGGGGGGAAAAAAGGGTAGCAAGACGGAAAGGGAGTGACGGAGGAACGGAGAAAGGAAGAGGCTCCCGGTGCTACTTCGTCCTCTCCTCCTCGTCTACTTTTTATTGTTTTGTGAGGGCCCCGAAAAAGAGTTCTCACGCCGCACGCGAGAGAGACCCCGAACACGCACGCACGCAGGCGCTCTCACCCTTTCGAGGGAAGCAGAAAGCCCGCGGCGTGCGAAGGATCTTGATTTCTTCCTGCTCGTCGATTTTTTCGTCGCCCCCTTCGGGGGGGACGTGGCCAGCCATGGCGAGTCCCGATGGAGCTACGCGTGAAGGTGAGTCCTTGCGGTCCTGTCTGCGCGAAGGATACTTCTACTGCTATTATTAAGATAAGAAGTGCCAGTGAAAACCAGTGTTGAAACCAAGCCAGAATTTTAAATAATTACGAAATATTATTTAGAAAAAAATTCTTTTCGTGTGTTTTTATGCGAAATTTTTAAGTATTTTATTATAACACTTTATTTTCTTTTTATTTGTTTCTTAAATAAAATAAATTGTGTAAATATATTATTATTTTTAGTTAAATGGTAAAATTATTACATTTATTATTTTATCGATATCAAAGCACGTATACAAGAAGATATTTTTATGTGCGCTATCTTTACTGCTGTGGATATTGGCTGTTAGGAAATCTAAGTTCATCATTCTATCAAAGTTCATCTTCGAATGAAATCATCGGAAAGTTATAAGCAGGTACGCAAGAATTGCGCGAATAATAGCAGAGTAATTGCCAACTATGTATGTTGGTTATGTACCGTGTACCTGTTTGCGACTCAGAGGCGGATCTATTTCGGGACGAACTAGGCAACTGCCCGAGGCGATGCAAGGCCCTCGTTAGATCGTAACTCCAACGCGCGCCTGGGCTGGGTCGATCATCATCTACGTCTCTTTCAATCTCGCATTGTGGAGACTCTCAAACGCAAAAGGAGAAATCTTTGCTCTTTGTGCATTGCGAATTAGCGCAAGTTAGCTTACGTTTCAACTTTATATATCGCAATTACCGCGATCGCTCAAACGATCGCAATTCTCTCGAAATATTATTTTCAATTCCCACTTGTTAAACGCGACTTACATCCACTCGCGTTTTTTTTATTACACTCAAACAATTTCTCCTATGTAACACACGTACGGGATATTAAGAATCCTGATGAGGCCACTTCCACGTTAAACACGTAAGAAAAATGGTGGAATTCTTATGTGGGACCGTCTTATACGGTCCTGAATAAATACAACGCGGCGCATGAAGGGCCGCTTTAAATTACGGTCGCGAAGATATTGCGCTTGTTCCGCCACTGCACCGGGGGGAGACAAAATTGCGCCATTTTCCGGAACAAATGGTCTTCACATACGGAAGCAATACGCAGACTCCTGTATGCACACTTCTAGACCCGCACACTTTCGGTGCACGAAATTATAACGGATATATCGCAAACTTTCTCGTGTAACGCGCGCTCGTGCAACGTACATGCAAATAGCGCGCCTCTTTCGCGGTGAGGATTCGTGTCGTCATGATTTACGTCGTACAGGAGAATTATCGAGCAAACGTAATTTATCGATCGGATTTAACGCTCAGACGAGATACTGCGAGTGTCACTTATCGGCTTTTATTGACCGCGAGAGAGAAACTCTCTCCTCACGGTTTGAGCTTACGACATTAGGTCTCGAAACTTGGAGGAGCAAGCGAACTTGTTAGGTTCCAACCAACACGCTGTGCGGTTGCTATCCGTGAGTGTCAATGCGTTCGAAATGCTGTCAACATTATTATTTCTCAATATAAAAACTATTCTATAAATAATTCATTTGAGAAAAAAAAACACTTCGACGTTTCATCTTTCTGATCAAAACGCGACAAGTTTTCCGGCGAAAACTAAATCGCAAATTGTTTGTTTTGACGAGACGAAGAAATCCACATCTTCCGCAACTCATCAGTACTCCGAGATAACGGAATCGAGAATTCCGAGATTAGTTTCTTACATCTCGTTTGTATGTTTCATTGTGTGCGCGAGTCGCAGCGCTCTCCCGTAAAGAGGCATTAATTAAGCAGGGAACGTGACGCAACGAGGCCAGCCGCGATCTGGCCCGACAATGGCGAGAGCGGTGCGCTCCCCGGTGTTAAATGCGCCCCGAGCATCTCGCTCTCCTCTGAAGAACAGAGAGGACGAGCGTCTGCGTTCGCCAGAGGTACAAACTGGTTTCGGAAGGGAGATGCCGTCTCCTCTCCCATGTTTCCCGTCGTCCTCGCTACTCGCCGCCGCCGCTGATCCCCGCCCCCTCATTCTCTTTCTCACACGGAACGGAGTCGATCAGCCTCTCCCGAGTCCCGGGTCTCGCTCGTCTTATTCTTCAGGTTCTCTATCTCGGCGAAAAATCTATGTCAACCGACATGTTGACACGTGTTCAGACGTGGCGGGGCCGCGCGAGCTCGCGCGGAAAGAAACGAGTAGGGGGAACAGGGAAGAGGACGAGGAGGAAAAGGAGGAGGAGGGTCTGAAAGTCGGGTTACTGGTATGCAGTGTCGGATTTCGCCGGGTCTCTTGGAGAGCAAAGGGAGGTTTCGTTCCGAGAGAGAGAAAGAGAGAGAAAGAGAGAGACCGCTTTCAGAATGCGTGTAGGAGGACCTGTATGTGTATACACATGCACAAACGCGCGCGCGCACTACGCACGCCCGGCTCGCTGGTTGTCTCATGAATCAAAACTATTCGTGACGGGAGGAGGCGGACAAGAGACATAAGGAAGGAGGACATGTGTGTTTGCTTACAATAAGCGGGAGGTCATGTCGCGCGGTAGCTATCGCGCGCTCGCCCGATCCGAGATATGAATTTAATTTTATTATGACGTGAGTCGCGACCGGGTTATCTTCGAATCGCACCTTCGCGTTTCCCGCACGCGAAAAGGAAGGGAAAAGAAGAGCAGAGAAGAAAGAGAGAGAGAAAGAGAGAGAAACGGAGAGAATGGTAGGAAGCATGACGAGAGATAAAAGATTGTATAAGAGAGACGCGCGACCTATTTATTTAACATACCGACTGACCTTTTGAAAATGTTGCGCGCGCTCGGGAATAAGAGAGAGAAGGCAGGCAGAGCCTGCCGACGTGTAATTGTTCGGGTCGGAGAAACGTTTGATCGACGTGGAATCTGGAAACAATATAAACGGATAATGGCGAACGATGAATACTACTACTGCGAATCTCGCGAGGGTTTCATTCCCTCGTAATCTCGCGCAGCTAGTTCGCTGAAATTGCATGCGCTAAGTCACTCCCAGGTGTTCCATGAAGCAAATGTGCTTCTATAAAATCTATGATTACTTTCAGGCGCCTTGCGCGCGAACATGTAGTGCGTTACTGGAAGTCGTGAAAATTGAACGGGATTTAGGATGGAACGCGAAATACGAGGGTGTTACTCAATGAGGGGGAAGAAAGTAGTATCATTTCAGTTTCCTCCAAATTTACGCAGCCGAGTAAAATAAGCCGCGAACTTGACAATAAACTAAAAATCGCGTTCGACCCGCGTAAAACGTAAACTTGCGCCAAGTGAAAATTTTGCGAATGGGAACAGAATAATCTCGCGCGTTTCGCAATTCGGAAATTCGGCTAATTAATCGCAAAGCGTGTAATACGTTCCAAGTTTGTTAATGATCTTAAGTTACGCGGAGTAGACACGGAGAGAAGTAACATCGAAATTGCCTGCAATGAAAACTGGGAAAGGATCATTAACTCGATAGAAATTTACACAAGATTGCGCGGATTGGCCATGCAAAATCGCAATACCGCTTGCAATTTGTGTATAAGCGTGCTAATTATGCAGACAATGACGATTGTTTGTTTTTGCGGCACGCGTGTGCGCGTCATTCGCGCGTAGAGACAGACACTCTCGAGCTCTCTTTGCGCGCCGTTCAATTAATATTCGCGCGAGTGGGTGGCGCGCGTATAAATATTCAAAAGTAAGCTCGTTCGGCCGTCTCGTCTGACTCATTGGGTCGCCGTCGCTGCTGACTGAGTCTCCGTCGGAGAGTTTTCACTTTCCCCGCGCGTTTTCGCTTTCCAGCGCGCGCATGTAAACCGGAACGAATGTGTATAGCAGGCGGGATGCGTGGAAAACGCATAAACGCGATATATCCGACGCGATATGACCGATTTTTCCCCGGTAATTCCGAGCGCGGAGATAATTAGCGCAGAAACTCGCGCGTTGCAGGCTTCGTTCGATAAAAAAAAGAAAAAAAATGATAAGCAGGTAAATATCAGTGAACATGAGCGGATTAACTGAGATTCGCTGATATTTACGAGAATCCGTTTTTTTTTTGCGACACTGTCTTTGTTATCTTTTTGTTATCGCCTGTTTTGTGTCAAATAGCGTGGGTGTAATTACGTGAGATGGATATAATTTTTGTGTGACATTATATCAACGTGAGTATTTTCAACAAGAGGAGGAAAATAATGACAATCACTGACGTTGACGTGATTGAAACAGTTATCGCGTTAATTTTTGAAAACACATCACATTAGTTATCTGCGAGAGCACGTGTGCGTTATTATTGTAGGAAAGATTTGCATATACTGGAGTTAACAGAATGGAGTCATTGCGGTTCAAGGAATTAATTGCATCGCGTTGATAATTAATGGCTCCGAATCGATAATGGCGTTTGAATCGGAACTGATAGAAATGTAAAGCCACTCGATTTATATCGTACGCAATTGGAGCATATTTCAATAATGTAAACGCGGTTCTCGCGCGTATTATATTTATTTCGGACGCGAATATAATCGTCGCTGTTGAATTCGCGCCGTGTGCTATTCCAGTTGCGGGTGTTATAAATATGTGATAGCGGCTTTAAACGCACATTTTTCCACACACACACACGCACATGTACACACGCCGAATATCACAAAGAGAGAGAGAGAGAGAGAGAGAGAGAGAGAGACTTCGATAATGCATTACAATTGTCTTAAATAATGTATATATTTGAAAAAGCGCTTGCAAATTTTCTGCAACGCAGAAGCGAGAAACTCTACGGCGCTGAAAATTTCAATAAACGAGACAAAATTAAAAAGAAAAAAAAAGAAAATTAATTTTTGTTGAGAAAACCTCTGACTTTTTATTAGAGAAACAAACTTGACGCGAGACGTACAAGCGTAATTTATTCCGCGCGCGTACACGGTATACGCATAAATTAATTGTGACGCATATTTAACGTCATGCGTACACAAAATAATATTTAATTAATATTGTATCATTAAATTACTCCATAGCGCAACGACATACATGGAGCGAGCGAGTGTGCAAGGTATATATTAGGTTTACCGGAAAGTTCTGTCCGTTTTTGGAAAAAAACATAATTGAATTAAGCCTTTCTGCGATCGCCGATGTTGTCAGAAAAGGATCTTGCTCCAACAACATCGTCATCGATCAAAGATGGACGCCCAGAACGTGGTTTATCAGAAAGGTCGAAATCACCTGATTCGAATTTTTCGAACCATCTTCTGCATGTTCTATCAGAAACTGTACC